>JAZHYW010023087.1:0-19838 GCA_037355805.1 Ixodes ricinus | reverse complement strand
GCCTGGAAACATAGCCGTATTTGTAAAGAGTTTGGTCAATGGGAGGCGCGGGCAGAGCCAGGGCGTGCGGCAGACTCGGAAAGAGGGCTTGGCATGCTCTCTTGACCAACCAGAAGCCGAAAAGAATCTCCTAGCGGTGGTAGAGTGAAACAGTTCTGATCAAAGGTCTATGTTCGTATATGGCTTTAATAAGCGCGTAAGAGTGAAGTGTAGTAACTCTTCATGGTTAAAAATAGGGTGCACGTGTTGTTTTGACCATGATCATGCAGAAAGATGTTAGAAACGGATGCGCCGCTCAACTCTGTTTTGCTCGGACAGAGTGTGACCGCTCGGACGGCAGATTCACGGTCCTCTGCACTTGGCGTACGGATTATGTCGGTCGTTCCGCTAGTCGCACTCTTTCACCATCATTTTGAATGAGCGTGATTGAAACGTCACGTGTACCATATTTTCAGTCATCGAGAGTTATTCCAATGCAGTTATCAGGCTTGTTTCTCGCCACCACCGCCAGGGTATTATTTCCGGCTTCTGGTTGGTCACATTCGAATTTCTGAAGACGTCCTGGAACACGCCCAGCCCGCTTTCGGCCAATGGCGCCCCCTCATTTGTCTCCTATACTTCCGAACAAATGGCTAAACTCTCTACATATACGGCTCTGCCTGGAAATGTTCGAAAGTTGACCATGGAAGTGAAAGTGAACGTACTGACTCATCTCGCAGAGCAGAAGTCACCATCTTGGCGAGCGCCTATCCAGAGACCTTGCCCGTGCTTATACTCTGTTTCACCTGATGATGTACCGCAAGAAAGGCTACAAGCGCGAGCTCCTTGCTCTAGGGCACATCTTGGCGGCACAAGCTCTCGTGACTATAGAGCGACTGCCAACGCTATGAACCCGCGCTTCTAGCCTTCGCCGCGGTACAACATAAGCTGAAACGGACAACGAAAGCGTAGGGAAAACCGCTCGTAGGGAATCCGTTCGCGTGGTGGTGATGATGATGATAATCATGTCTCATAACACCTGAAACTGTGTTGGAAGAAATTGGAAACGTTTTAGTAGAAGGAACATGCACAGAAAAGAATATCTCAAACTCAGCTAACTGGTTTATTTCTCGACCATCCTATATCATGATAGCTTCACGTATGGCTTATGGCTCACCCACTGGCGCCACCCTGGCCTCGCTGTTTTCAACCGTTCAGCGGTTCAGTTTGAAATTTGGATTTGACACGTAGCTTTTGTGTAGAGCTCGGCTCAACCGCCGTCCTTATTTTTTCTTGTGCTCCCATAACCGCGTCGCGTGGCTTAATTCAGGTGCAGTGCGCTACCGTGAGGGTGATAACCTACATGTTAAGAAGTTAGGTCTGTTCGTATACGTCTTTCCACGCTATGGCCGAACCCGCGGAACCTGGAGGAAGCGGTGGTGTTTCTTCTAAGACCGACCCAGATAAGTACAAGTGCACGATTTGTGACAGGTGTTTCAAGAAAATCTACAACTTAACGAGGCAAGGAGGTCCACGAGGAATCTGACGCGAGCTCTGACGCGCCATGTTGGTAAACGGAGCACGCCACACGTCGGTGTATACACTCTGCCAATTTGTAATTCATGTGATGAAGATTTCTACAGAACTAAAACGTATCGGCTGTTGCTGAATTGTGCTAAAAACATTAAGGGTGATTTCAAATAAGATCGACCAAGGGGTGGCTGGTCGACATTTTCAATTCAACTGATATTTTTATATGTCATTGCCTAATATCCCGTATTTGCAACTCCAACGCCCTATACGTGGCGGGGCGGAGTTCCAAGATGGCGGAAGAAACTAAGATAGATTCCCTAGGATTTCACGTGCACCTGCTTGTTCACGCTTGTCAGTGCACTAAAAATGATTCATTTGTCTACAAATGTGAAGCGGTAAGGGCAGGATCATATTACAGGTGACGGAGATATTGATGCGTGGTAGAAAAAGGAGCATGCTGATATTTAAAAGTTGCAGAAACCCCAACTTGCAAAGCTTTGTGGTGTGCGAGTGCATTTTAGGCACCAACCTCGTCACTGTTTGTGGCAACATATTTTTGAGCGTGATGAAGATATTGTGTTTGCGCTTTGCCTGCCCATGAGTGCTCTGAAAAGTGAGCTGTGCACGGTGACCATCAAGCTCCGGTAGAGCAGCGTTCACGGTATTGATGTCTTCGGGTCACAGGCTCGCAACTCGCTGCTGACCTTCTAGGTTTTAGTGTGTTGCAACACGTGGATCAAACGGCTGTATGGTTATTGATAGGAAGTTTGTTACCACAGGCTACCTTGCGGTGTAGCATTGCAACCGGAAGCTTGCACTGCACCTTTCAAGCACAATTTTCAGCTCACGCCTGGAGTGTTGCCGTGCTCACAGTAGCCTGCGGTAACACTATGCTGAAACTGCCTATTAACATAATTGGTGTGTTTAGGGGTTTTATTTATTGCTCTATCAAAAATGTATATTTTAATATATCGTACATTTTTTGTACCGTGTTGCAACATTGCTGTCCCTCTCGGCAAAACTACCCATTCTAAGCTCTCGTCAACGTTACTAGATTAACCCCAGTTGTGGAACTCTCGTAGAAGGGGTACCCCCCCTCACTCGCTTCAGTCCGCCTCCCGACATTCGAAGCGTCATCTAGATTTTCGTTTACGAACTGTGTGCTCCATAGAGTGCGGTGGAACTCCATCTAGACGCTGAGCTTTAAAACAGATGTATTCCATAAAATACACTGCAGTTACCTTTGCAGCCGTGTGGCGCGTCGATCGACGGTAGGCGAGTCGTGGTGAATGAGGGGAGGTACGGCTCGTGCATACAGCGTCTATGAACAGTTCCTTAACTGAGCTAATCTAATAATGTTGTCTCTAGTCACAAACGGCTGGCTAACACAGACATGCTTAAAATTCTTCAAGCATTTCTTTATTTCCTTTGTAAGTACTTGAAACCAAGTATGCATATTCTGTCTTTCGAAAGGGCTTGAAACAAATAGTCATGTTCCTTGTAACGGACTTAAATCACGAACCCATTCCCGATGTGTATTGCTCGACATACTGTTGCGTGACCAGATTTTTCCTACTTAGGGCAAAGAATAGACTTTTCGTAGAGTGTACGCTAGAGCTCTACACTCTAGCGAGAGCGTTTGCCGTCATGTTGAGCATAGATTGAGCTGGCAGCCATGCACAAGACCAGAAATCCGCAGCGTATGCGATGTACGAAAAGTCCCTGATGAAATTAGACATCACGGTCCTTCGTGCAACGCTGTTGCGAGGCGGAACACAAGAATTCCTATTTTAACATGCTCACTTTTTTCGTTACAACTACTTCACGCATGAAGGCCGACAGTCCCTGCCACCGTTTCCGCGCTGCCGCCGCTGCTCTCGCTCCTCTGGTTCTCTGTTCGTACGCAAGAGGGCGAGTGGCGGGCTGGAGTTGCAAATAAATGAACCCACATTTATGTTTCTTCAGAAAAAAAATCTGGGGTCACAAAAAATTGTATTCATGTAGAGGTGGACAATTGCATTCATGCATTCTATCGGAGCAGGCACCTTTGAAATTAAAGAACTAAAACAAGAATGTTAGGAGAAGACTAATAATTTTTAAAAACAATCTATGGGTACATGTTACTTTGGAAAGTTTAATAATATCAATTTATCACAATACACTTTTTCTTCCAAAAATGCTAGACAGGCCTGCTCGATCGATTGCCTGCGAAATATGGGAGCCTGTACCTTAAAGGGGCACTCAAGTGGATTCTGGGATCGTTTATTTGTTGTTGTAACTCAATCTATAGGCTCTAAGCATCCTAAAAAACCTGAAATCACATTCAAGAGCGGCTGATTTCCCTATTAAAAGTCCAATCAAAGATTTTGCAGCGCCTCTCTTTCTGCGTTGTGGTGCAGAACACTAGGGGGTGCCACCAGACGGGAAGGCAGCAGGGGAGGGCACGTAACAGTAAATCACGAGTGACGGTTTCCTGGAGGACTAACTTTTCGAAGGCGCGCATATTTGAAAAAATTAATTCGGCGGGAAGTCGTCACCCGTGATTGGCTGTCGCGTGCCCTCCCTTGCTGCCTTCCTGTCTGGTGGCACCCCCTGGTGTTCTGCGCCACGGCGCAGAAAGAGAGGCGTGTCACAATCTTTGATTGGACTTTTAATAGGAAAATCGGCCGGCTTTGAATTTAATTTCAGGTTTTTTAGGATGGTGAGAGCCTATAGATTGAGTTACAACAATAAATAGTAAGGTATCAGAATCCACTTGAGTGTCCTGTTAACAATATATTTTTCTTTGTTTCTGATTGATTGTTTCTAAAAAGTATTAGTCTTCTCCTAATGTTGTTGATTTAGTTATTTAATTTCAAAGATGCCTGCTCCAATAGTGCACGTGAATGCGACCGTCTACCTTTATGTGATCTAAGATTTCTTGTGCCCCTCGATTCTTTTTCTGATGAAAAATAAACATGTTTATTTACACCGGACATTAGGCAATGACATATAAAAATATCAATTGACTTGAAAATGTTGACCAGCCATCCTTCGGTCAATCTTATCCGAAATCACCCTTAAATTGTCCAAAATTGCCCCAAACTGCACCAAAATACCTCCAGAACTTTGTTTTTTCAAATTTTTTTATATAGTAAATTTTTGCTGCGACATGTTTTACTTTGAATTTCGGAGCTCCAAATTATTTTTTGTTTGTTTTGTTTCTAGGTTGCCTTAAAATGTGGACTTTTCTGCTCCTGAGCTGCTCCAAAAACTTTTTACAGAATTTGTTTTAACTGTCTTACCCAGTCATGGGCAGTAGCTATACTCCGTTTAACCTAAAAGGGACACTGACACCCCCCAAAAATTTTTGTTTTTCATTTTTTGCCAGGTGTCGGAATATTATTCAATTAATATTTTGCTACAGAGTCAAAAAACGCAACTGCTCGAAACCTAAACCCCGCACCGCATGGAGAGGAGAGAGTGAGTAGCTGAAGTCACATGGCTACACCCAACCGTGCAATTTTTTTTTTTTTTTTTGCGCGCAGCAGACGAAATGCGGTGCGGGATTTGTTTGCCGTGCGATTCCTTTGCAGTTATGTTTGTTCCGCTCGCTGTGCTGTTCTGTACTTCAAGATGAATTGTTTTGTACATTTAAGTGTTGGAAATTAGTAGTGAGTTCCCGTGGTGAATTTCAGTGATCGGCTCCGAAAAGAATACTCCCAAGATGTTGCATAAAGAGCTGCCTCACATGTCCTGCATCTGAAAGTGGCATTGTGCAGAAAAGTGCACAAGTTTCCGAAAGATCAACCGGTCGGGATCAATGGCTGGCTGCGATTCCTGTAGAACAGTTACGGGAACCTCGGAAAGCGAACGCTACCTGATTTATATGCTCCTTGCATTTTGTGGAAAGTGACTACATTGAGCAAAGAGAGGAGGAAACTAGGTATCTTTACGTCACGCGCCTCGTCGGCCTCGTTCAATCTCAATCTCTTTTTCTAAAAATACGGCCGTCCGTTCGAGATATCGCCTTACGAGTAGGGTTTTAGGTATTGTAGCATTCCGCCTACATCTCCTGCATGATTTTTCTGAAATCCAGATTTCGGTTCACCATCCCTTTAAAGAGCCCTTGAAAAGAAAAAAAATAAGTTCTTTTTAAACAGTCTGGTTGGGACAGTGTGTCAAAAATCAAATCTTATGCGAACATTTTTTTTCTTCTAGAGCAATATTGACGGCGAAAGTTTATGTGAAATTCTGCATGCAAAGCCCATGAAGTCACGGGCCATTCCGGAATGACCATCTCTGTCGTGAAGGCGAAGCCGATCCATCTCTCCTCCACGTACCCGAAATGCCAAGAGAAAGCAAGTGGAAAAGAGGTGACTGCCGACTAAATCGCGTCTCGTGCCGTCACTATCGCTCCAAAAAAATGTTTTTTCACATAAACTTAATTTTTTGACACGCGTGTCCCAACCAGACAGTTCAAAACTAACTTTTTTTCTTTTCAGGGGCCCTTTAAGGTGGATTGCAGCAGACCCTACGAGCCAGCACAACTAATTCTGCGCTGAGAGAGCGTTGGGTGACCTCCCGGTTTGGCACGGCAATGCGTAATGTCACGTGACACTCTAACCGGGCGTGATGGCTTCTGGGATCAGCTGCAATCCATCTTAATGCGAAATGGAGTGTAATGCATTATCGGTCAGTTGTTTCTTTTTCCAATAGCTTTGAACTGTAATGCGTTACTCTTTATTAGCGGTAACTTATAACTGTAACACTGTTACTTTTTTATTGGGTAACTGCAACATTTAAAGCGATGTTCTTTAAAGCCAAGTTCCATGTTCTTCAAATCCGAAAAAGGGGGGGGGGGGGGTTTGCTGTTTATTCTTTTCTCGCAAATTCAATGTCATTCGGTGTCTATTTTTGCTGTTGACCGGAATGCACGCAGGGTTTCTCAGGGCTTATGTCATAGGAGTGACTGCATATCTATAAGACCCATTTAGTGCTAAATGGCACATGCTCAAGGAAACAGCCTTCCGTTCAGTGCAAGGAGAAAGAAGAATCAAAGCGCTTGTTTCTTAAAACATTGCTTTCAGATTTAGCTTTTCAGTGTTTACCGTCGTACCAAAAACCTAGAACTCTACCTTTAGTACATTGTTTTGAAATAACCTTTTTTGAGCCACCCAGGGGTGTTGCCGTTTTGGCGCCTGCCACCTGAGCCTTTTTTTTCCTGAACACTCGTCATAAGTTAATTCTCCTAACCCTCAAAGAGGGAAGCACCTTCAATCTGTTGAAAATGCCAAAGTATGACAGGTGAGCAGCAGGTAACAAGTGATGAACATTGCTCATCTGGGGAGAATGTTTTTGGAGTCGAAATCGAGAGAAACATTTTTATTAGGTTTTCATTTGGCTGCCCTTGCAACAAAAAGCTTCTTAACCTTACCTTGATCTTATGTTAAACAATGAAGCTATTTGTATTGGACCCAGTGAAGTATACGGGATTGAATAGAGCTGGAGCCATTGGAATGGGAAGGTCAGTCCTGCGTAATTCAGTTCACTAGCCATTGCAAGAAAATATAGCATCCGCTGGTGGATTCTGTGACCTTTTGCTACAGCAATTATTGATTACTGTTAACGACTAAATTTTCGTGAAGACCTAATTTTCGCGAATCGCCTACAAACGCGAAAAATACGTCCCGCGAACAATTCGAGCAATATGTGAACGCTACGGAAGCTACACTCGATTCACGAAAATTAGAACCCGCGAATAATTTGAAATTTCCAGCTTTGGCCTGATTCGCGAAAATTAAGCTCGTGTACAGTATGTGCAGGTACCTGGGCCTCGAGACCGGTGACCTTGAAGATGTCGGCAAGGATACAGGGTGATTTGTTCACCACAGGGCTGTGCAATTTAGTGGCATGGAACTAGCGTCACACCTCGGAGATCTCCATGGCAAGTGAACAGTGCCAAGGCTGGTGGGGCAAGAAGTTTATTGCAAGGTTTTGTCATGCCATGGTGATGAACATTCATGACAGGTTCATCTGCCAAACCAGCTCCGCAATAGAGGCAAGCCTGCTAAGTCACTGGAACATGGATGCATTACAGTCATCAGTGTGTGGCAGAGAGGACTTCTAGGGACAAGGCCAGGAGACAGACGTGCAATATTTATATTCTGCCTATATTTAGTGAACCAATGTTACTGTTGACATTTAAGTGTGGGACATTTTGCTTGTGCGGCAAAAGATATGTCAGGTGTGTGGTGGGGTCCCACAAAAAATACCTATGCTTTGTCTTGAGCTATGTTCATAGAGACATGGCAAGGGGCCAGAAGAGTGATGAAAGTTGTGTCAGTGATGGTCGCAGTTTGGGAGATGTTTCGGATGGCTGTGTGATGGTGTGCTGTGACCTTTGGTGGACAACTGTTTCATTGAGTCAAACTGTGGCAGTGTTTCTGCTATTTATTTATTTATTTATTTATTACTGCCAGCCATTGACTGGCCAAGGCAGGAGTGGGTACATAGTGGAAGAATACGCACAATCAAAATATGCGGTACGACATTACATCAGAAAATGCGAGGCAATGCTTCTTTCAAACACAGATGCGCTTGAACTATTTACAATAGTTTCAGGCAAACTATTCCAGTCATCTATAGATCTCACGAAGAACGAAAATTTAAATACATCAGAAAAGTACGGATAGGGATCAATATGCCTGTTATGCTTATGTCTAACATATCTCGGAGTCGAAAACTGTAGATATTTTTGTTTGTCTAACTTCTGGGAATTGCTAATAATTGAGAAGAACGTTTTAAGGCGATTTATTTTCATATGCGCTTCAATCGTGTGAAATCCAGCTTTATTTCGCAATTCTGTAACTGATGTGGTTGATCTGTAATCATTAAAGATAAAGCGAAGCGCCTTATTTTGTACTCTTTGCAGTTTCTCTATGTTTTGACGCGTGTAGGGTTCCCAAACTGGGCTGGCATAATCCATAACTGGTAAGACCAGGCTTTTGAAGGCAGTTATTTTAACTTGGGGAGAAGCGTCTCGTAGAGTTTTTCGTAAAGTCCAGAGCCGTTGCATGGTCTTTTTGCATATATAATCAACATGAAGGTTCCATGAGAGATTCGGACAGAATAATACGCCTAGATACTTATACTCTATAACTTTCGTGAGCGATTTCTCCCCAATATGGTAATCGAAAACTAGGGGGTTAGCTTTTTAGTCACTGTCATAAAAACGGTTTTGTGGATGTTCAATGACATCTGCCATTCGTCACACCATTTTTTAATTTTTTGCAAATGCAGATTTAATTTTAGCTGGTCGGATCTACTTGAAATTTCGCTAAATATTATCGTATCATCCGCAAAGTGCTTAATACGTACAGTTTCTTCGAATTCCTTACCCATGTCACTGATAAAAAGAATAAAAAGTACTGGCCCGAACACAGAGCCCTGTGGTACCCCAGATACAACCCTACAAGGACGCGATTGTTTATCCTTTATATGAACCCTTTGTGTTCTCTCATGCAGGTAGGCTTCCATCCATCTAATTATTGTTCTATTCTTAAGAATATTGTTAAGTTTATAAAGCAGTTTTGGGTGCGACACTTTATCAAAAGCTTTAGCAAAATCTAAAAATATTACGTCGGTCTGACCACCCTGATCTATGCAATAGCTAAGTTCGTGAGTGACTTCAATAAGCTGAGTAACTGTTGAGCGACCTCGACGAAAACCATGCTGGTTATCACCTAGTATACCGTTACTTTCTAAAAAAGTCATCAAATGATTAGCTATTATATGTTCGAGAAACTTACACGACGTACTAATTAATGAGATGGGCCTATAATTGCCTACAAGGAATTTGTTACCCTGCTTGTGTGCAGGAATTATTTTGGCGCACTTCCAATCCCCTGGGATCTGACTGCAGTGCAGTGATTTTTTATATATAACTGTCAGGTAGTGGGACATCCATTCGGCATATCTTTTTAGAAATTCATTCGGAATCTCGTCTGGTCCGGGTGACTTTTTTGTGTTTAAATTCAGTATCAAGTTGAAAACGCCGGGTTGACTTATTTCAATATCCTGGGCAGCAGGCAAATCAGATCCAAAGGGTGGGAGCGCGGGAAGAACACCGTCATCACATGTAAAAACGGACTGGAAATATTCGTTGAAGCTTTTTGCCATATCTAGCCTATTGGTAATCGTTACTGAATCAACAGTGATAGAAGTAACACTATCTTTTGCTACTGACAGATACCTCCAGAACTTCTGTGGTGCTGATATCATAAAATTCTGAAGTGTGGTGTTCATAAAAGAATATTTAGACTCGATTATAGCATGACGAAGTCGACGAGATGCGTTCGCTATCTGGAAGCCTCTGAATGGTGCGCAGTTATCTCTTTTATATCCGTTTCGTAGCCTTTTTATCTTTCGTTTTAGTCGAATGATGTTCCTTGTAATCCACGGATTTTTTCTAGCAATTCTTTTAGTGCGAAATGGAACGAAGCGTGAAATAGCGTTGCTAATTATCCTTTTTAACTTTCCCCAGACCTCATCTACAGTTGATGTAGGCAAAAGAGAGTATTCCCTATATTCATCAAAACTTTCATCTAGGTAGTCTATAATCCCAACATCATTCGCTTTTCCAAAATTAAGGACCTTTTGAATGACACAAGAGGGAGGTTTATTCTTTATCAAAGGGCATGTGAAAAGTGCTATGTCATGGTCGGATATTCCATCTATCACCTGACATGAGTATTCCGCGTCTGCAAGGGGTCTACTTAGAAAAATTAGGTCGAGTAACGATTCGCAATTTCCCCGTGTTCTCGTGCTAGTTTTGACAACTTGGGTTAGGTCATGGGAAAACGCCATATTTAAAAGCGAGCGAGAACACTCACCTTCAATACCCCCTTCATGTAAATTGTTCCAATCAATATCGGGTAAATTAAAGTCCCCAGCAAGAATTAGCTTACATTTATCTTTAGCGTGCATACAAAGGTAATCATTTAATACTGAAAAATAATTAGGGTTTGGCTCGGGGGTCTGTACAGAGCAACCACATTAATGGGACATTCGCTTATGAAAAGCTTAGCAGCTACGCATTCTATGCCATGAACCACAGGCAATTGAACACAGGCATATTCATCCTTAACAATAATGGCAACACCTCCTCCCCTTCCCTCTCGGTCCTTCCGAAACGCTATATAACCTGGTGGAATAAACTCCGCATTTTTTATTTCAGCCGTTAACCATGTCTCAGTCATGACAACAACATCTGGTTCATGCTCTAAAAGTAGAGATTCAAAATGGGTTACTTTATTCACAATGCTACGTGCGTTTACATTCAACAAAAGAAAGTTTTGAGGCGGACTCTGGTCATTCTTGCTGGTTGGGAGAACTCCGCTGAGACATTTCGTTGACTAATTGACGCGTATTAGTTCTTTCGTTCCAGGAAAAAAGTTTTCCATTAAGTGATAACTTGTTGAACACTAGGCGAGCTTTTGCTCCTTGGCCTCTTTCAGTAGCACAGCATGCCCAGAGTTTTCCGCGCACATTTCGCACTTCCTTTGAAAAATCTTCACTAACAGAAATATTACTACCCTTCAACTTGTTGCAATTTCTTAGTATCTCAAGTTTTTCCCTGAAGTCCACGACACGAAAGATGACTGGTCGAGATACGTCACGTTTAAAACCAAGACGGTGCATGCGTTCAATGGTTACAGGATTAACTCTTATCTTGTCAAACACGTTTGATTTAACAGTTTCAACAAGTTCATCAGCGCTCTCGTTTTCAGTCTCTTCTAGGCCAAATATGATGAGGTTATTCCGTCTTGACCTATTTTCCAAGTCATCAACTTTTTGTCTTAGATCAGTGACGGTTCTAATAAGGTTATCAACTGTTTCCTGTACCGCAAGAACATTATTTATTTGCGACTCTAATTGGCTTAACCTTTCTTCCAGTTTCTTAAAGTGTTCGCAAGTTTCGCTGACACTTTTCTGGATCGACCGTTGATCGCGTTTAATATCATTCAGAACTTTGCCTTGATCTTTTTGAGCTTCCATGATCATATTTAGTTTATCCTCAGGACTTTGGTATGGTCCCGGATTTTGCTCTACATCACCACTCAAAATTAACAATCGCCTTATCAACTCATGAACAGCATGAAAACAATATTTCATCAACAAAAAACACTTGTGGGGGCACGACACGGCAATAAGGCAACGTTTGTCACTACGGACAGAAGCCGTTTCATGGCTTACCTGCAGGCAGGCAAAAGAAAACGGGTTTGAAGACATGTCACGATGCGTGCCGTGCCCACCACTGGCGCCGAGAAGTCCGTGCCAGTCATTTATGGGTTCCTGTGGCGCTGCTGTCGACGGTGCTCCAGGAATGGGACCAATCTTCACGCCGATGTACGGTGACGTTGTATGCGTCACTTCACATGTGTCCCGTGACCAGGCGGTGCAGATACGGTTGTCATCCTCGAGCGGGATGGATGACGGAGCAGTGCTTGAAGCGTTGAAGCAGTATCCGTTGACGGCGAGAAGCAACTGCAGGCAGGCAAAAGAAAACGGGTTTGAAGACATGTCACGATGCGTGCCGTGCCCACCACTCATCTTGGGAGGCAGCATGGTAATGCATCAACACAGTGACAGATTTTACTTTAAACTCAAAATGGGGCACAGGAATAAAACAACTTGGCTGCCTCATCAAGGCACGTCTTCAAATGTGAACAAATATGTTGTCTTTTAAGAACCACCTTTCCTTCTTTTTTTGTTTCATATATATATTTTTTTATGTCCAGACAAAAGAATCATGTTAAGGTTTCTTGATAAAAACCACTAAATTGGATGTTTCTGAAGACACACTACAACTTTGTCATTGGAACTTTTGCACTAAATTGAATATTTCAAAAGTTCATTAATTGTCTTAATTAATTATTTCATTGGGCAAAATACAAAAAATAGTCCGACTTGCTCTAGAACAATGAACATGCTTATTTCTTTGGTTTCGTCTTCCTAAAATGCACCAAAATATTTTTAAACTTTCGCTCAAGTTACGTGGAATACCCTGTATATTTTGTATAAAATTATCTAAAATATGACTTGGACCATTACTGCATGATCTGACGTGGATTCAAACTTCAGTGAAAACTTCCAGGTACTTCATGTCTACTGCTTTTCTATCCTTGTTCCAAATATTTGTATGCCTTTAACATTGGCTAAAGTTAGGAGCACGCACACATTAAGGATTTTACAGTAAACAGTGATGCCCTAACGAGCAGCCTAAGCACTCATTGATTCTTTTTTAAATTTGAAATTTAAATGGACACTAAAGCAGTTTCTGAAGAAGGTTGTCTTTGAGGTTACACCGCTTAAACCTTTCATGACAGAATATTAAAAATGTATCCCTGAACAAATATTTTTCCTGCTTCACTTTTCGTTTAGTATAGATAATGAATTAAAAAATAATGTTTGGTGCAAATCAACTTCCAATTTAAAAATTTGGTACGTCGAGAATTCCAAAGGGCCTGGACATGGTAGGTTAGGCACGTCAAAGTATCGGAAAAATAAAAATATATTGCAATGCCTTTTCACAGCAACGAAAAAAATAATTTGCTTTGGCACACCGTGAAAAAAATTAAAAAAAATTGTCCTCAAATAGTTTAGCTTGGTGCTTTGATTTTTCTCCTTGCGCACTACGGCTGGTAAAAGTTTTGAAAGCAGACTGCGTCTTCTTCAGCCACAGGTGCACATTGCACTCCGCCCGTTTCATAAAAAAGGTTTGTCCCGAATTTGTGACAGCCGGCAGTTTAAACTGACAAAGTCACATTACAGCACAGTTGCCCTTAATTTGGTGTGCCGCAAATTTGCAATACATGGCAGTAAAGGGTTAATAAGATGTCCAACAATATGTATATTCAGCTCCAGGTTGTAAAACAGCCAATCAATCTTGTAGCAAAAGAGAAGCATACAAGTTTTTTTTTTGCAAACTGATTTTTAAGCCAATAACTCTACACTGCGCACATTATGAATGTTGTTATTAAAACTCATTTCAAAGCTTGTGCTCCCTTCTTAAATTGTGGGCAAAAACGTGGATCTATGCCAGAAATTTAATATCGCAAAATATTTAGTATGTGCGACACCATTTCAATTAGCACTCCTTTGCACTTTTCTCTCGTGCGCCAGTCCGTGGCATGCGACAAAGTATTGCACCCCTCTGGTTCTCAGCCACACAGCCTACATAACTTTCCTTTACTTAAAAGCACTCGGTCTCCCATCTAAGGCGTCATCACCAATCCAGCGAATGGGAAGCTCCCGAAAGCATGCAACGCCACTTGCCACTCGGTGCGATGTCGTGTCCTCCTTTTCCAGACAACGTAGATGCAAACAAAACTAGGCACTCGCCTATAAGTATTGCTCCAATTGATTTTGTTTTCCAATGAAACTGCATCTTGTGACGTATGCCCTAACCACTCCTTTGTGGGCTGTATAGTTAAGGGGCATACCAGTGGCAAATCTGCTGTCTGCACTGCTAAACACAGCCACACTTTCAATAAAAAAGAATATACCGTAGAATACCATGCATCTGCCCATTCTGCACTAAACGCCCACCCCCAAAATTTGAAACATTAAAAAAATTATGCATAGTACAAATATATATATGTATATACATATATATGGGCGGTTTCATTTGGATTCAGGCAACGAGATGCAGTCATATTTTTATTTTGCCTCAAATTGTTATATTTTGTGGCACATGTTCCAAGAACAACAATCCTTTTTATTTTATGTCCTGACATGTGTAGTCTCTGAGGAAAAAAAATCTCAAAGAAGCGGGAAAGAACAACGAGGTTTTGACGATTGTCGTGTGTGGCGTTTTTGAATCACTCTCAATCTCAAAGTATTCAAAAGAGAGCGTCTATAATTTTTTAGTGCGATATATATCCAAGTAGGTAAAACGACATTATAACTGCTATTTATTATTCGTCGATCCAATCTTCGTAAAAATCTTCAAACATGCCTCCGCGAGCAACTGTGACCTAAACTGCGGATTTTTTGTTTTTTGAGTCGACTATGTTTTGTATTGCTTTTAAAATAATACCACGTGTAGAACCTTTCATTGCCTTCCAAATTAAACAAAGTTTGTGCCTTTATCATGTACGAGGACTGTGAAATAAATTATGAAACAAAGAAGGTTTTCACTTTTCGTTCAATTTCAGCACGCTGTATAAAAAAAACATTTTAAATTTTCTTTTCTTTTGCTCGTGTCGCGTTCTTTTCACACTTCTTTTAGCCAGCCTACATTCCGTTAAAGGTATATGCACTGGTTTTGAGTTTTAAGCCTCTAAATATGCTAAAAAATTATTCTGTTCTGTTATCAACATGAATTTCAGATTAAAAATATAAAATTTCGCATTTAAAAATCTGGGTTTCCATTAGGAAGTGTATTTTACTCTAATGTTTTACAATATTATACCTTGATATTTCTAACGTAGTATAGATTATGTAGCACATAGGGTTTAGGCTTGAGGCCTGTCCAATCATGGCGCCGGCGGAAATTGTCTGAAAACCCGCTTTCGGCAGTTGCGATTTTATAGTGTTTAGACGTTAGAAATTGCAAACTTGTTATTATACGCCTAACAACATCAATGTATTTTATATGATTATTTATTAAACGTCCCTTAGATTATTATAATAAAGAATAAAATATACAGCTGTAACCCATAAACCCACCATCAGCATTTGCTCTTTTTTTCAGCATATTTAGGGCATAAAACTCAATACTAGTGCATATGCCTCTAACAGAATGTATGCTGGCTAAAAGAAGGGTGTGAAAAAATAACGCAACGCAAGAAAAATTAAAAACAAAATAAAAATTGTTTTTTTTATACAGCATGCTTTAATTGAACAAAAAGTGAAAACCTTCTCTGTTTCATAATTTATTTTTCAGTACTCGTACGTGATTAAGACACAAACTTTGCATAATGTGGAAGGCAATGAAAGGTTCTGCACGTGGTAATATTTTAAAAACAAAACTAAACATAGTCGACTAAAACGAAATCTGCAGTTTAGGTCACAGTTGTTCGCGGAGGCATGTCTGGGGATTTTCACAAAGATTGGAACGACGAATAATAAATAGTAGCTGGAATGCTGTTTTACAGACTTGAATATATATCACAATAAAAAAAATATAGAAGCTCTCTTTTGAATACTTTGAGATTGAGAGTGGTTCAAAAACGCCACACTCGACAATCGTCAAAACTTACCATCGGCATTTGATCTTTTTTAGCATATTTAGAGGCTTAAAATTCAAAACCAGTACATATACCTCTAACGAAATGTATTCTGGTAAAGAAAAAAACGCAATGCAAAAAAAATGTTTTTTTTTATACATTGTGCTGAATTTGAACGAAAAGTGAAAACCTTCTGTTTCATAATTTATTTCTCAGTACTCGTACATGATAAAAACAAAAACTTCGCTTAATTTGGAAGGCAATGAAAGGTTCTAAATGTGGTATTATTTTAAAAGCGATACTAAACATAGTCGACTCTAAAACAAATTCGTAATTTAGGTCACCGTTGTTTGCAAAGGCATGTTTGAAGATTTTTACAAAAATTGGAGCGCCGAATAATAAATAGTAGTTATAATGTCGTCTTACCTACTTGCATATATATCACACTAAAAGAATATAGACGCTTTCTTTTGAATACTTTGAGATTGAGAGTGATTAAAAAATGCCACACACGACAATCGTCAAAACCTCCTCGTTCTTTCCCGCTTTTTCAGATTTTTCTTCTCAGAAACTAAACATGTCAGGACATTAAAATAAAAAGGATTGTTCTTCTTGAAACATGCGCCACGAAATATGAAAATTTTAAGCAAAATAAAAAATATGACTGCACCTCGTTGCCTGAATCCAAATGAAACCGCCCATATGTAAATTTGACGACCTTGCATGTGCTTGTCTCCTATTTTTTTTGCGATTCTCTTCAAATATTGAGTGGGTGCTTGCTCGGTATTTTATGGTATGCCCCTAGTGTTTACTGATGAGGAGCTCTCCTTTTATGTGAATAGTGTACTGTCATCACGTAAAATCAGCTCTTAGTCACAAGGTCCATTTTAACATTGTCCCCACTTCTCTCTCACCACCACAACGTCATGACACCACGAGACACGGTGCCACAGGCCTTCATGATATTGTCTACTTGGCTTTCTGCAGCACTACACATCTCCCGAGTAAATGTTCCTATACATGAAATAAAGTAAACTATTGTTTTATGAAAAAAGAAAAAGACAAACATTCGTATGTGTCTGCCCCTTGTCCCTATGTGTATTTATTGTTTCTAGTGTCTCAGTTATCACCAACACACTGAACAGTTTACTTCTGGCAGTTCCTTTTTTTTTTTCACCCTGGTAATGTGCTTTTAAAAGCCCACTGCAAGGTAGAGACATGAGGAATAGACGGCATAACCCAAGTACCTGGTACCAGTCGCTATTGAAGCACACCAGCTTTGGCCCATGCATGAACTTCCTTTGAACACCAAAGGGTTCAGAAGCCTTTCTGATATTGAGAGAGGGCAAAGAGATGTTAAAATGGAGAAAAATTCCTCTATGTATAGGGTGGTCCAAGTCCCCAGGCTCGATCTAAAATGGACCGTAAAAATCGACGCCTGCATGTAGCCATCTAAAATTTTCGTCAAAGGTGTAGTGCACAGGTCGGTGTTTTCTTGTAAAATTACGAAGCGTAGTTCTCTTTTAGTGAAAAACAAGGCCAAGAAACTTGCCAGGGTCTACAGCGGGCGGCGACCCAGACGACCAAGTCCAGTAGCGGGGTGTGTTTGGCATTCGTGTCGTCTGCGTCACTGCCTGCCGTAGACCCTGGCAAGTTTCTTGGCCTTATTTTTTACAGAAAGAGAACTACGCTTTGTAATTTTACAAGAAAAACCGACCTGTGAAATACACCTTTGACGAAAAGTTTAGATTGCTACGTGCAGGCGTCGATTTTACGGTCCATTTTAGATCGAGCCTGGTGACTTGGACCATCCTAGATTTGTAAGAGGTTCATAAAATTGTTCACTGCAAACACATATCAGCAATCTTAATAATTAATGAGTCATGTTTTGACCAGTAGAAAAACCAGATCTTTATTTTCACTCGATTTGGGTATGTTTACCATAAATATTGAACGAGTAAAGTACATTTAAAAAATCGGGTTTGTAGAACAAGTAATAAATAATGGGCCAATTGGTTATGGGCGCCAGCAATTGACTCCGTAAGTGTGACGTCATGAGTCCAAACAAACCGTTGCTAGGGTCGTCGTTATGGACAAATACATGTGGCTAGGTTTCGCTACGAAAACCCGACTGTTCAAAAATAAGGAGTAGGATTTAAACTTCTAAAAATCACAGATATAGAAAGCTTGAATGTCTTATATGTTTCGACAGAAGTGTGCCGGTAATCGCTTGTTTCTGAAATATTTACAACTGCAACTTCCGGTCCTCAAGATGCCTGCAGCAGACGACGAATACAAGAAGTATGCCGTCTGCCATAAGCCGGCGCCGTCGTTTGAATAAAGACGATATTCTGATATTGCATTTGTTTGAAATATAATGAGTTTCAGACACTTATAAGAATTCATAGTGGAGTGCGCTGCAAAATATGGTTTATTGAAAGTCTGGGCGTCGATCGAGATGATCATCTGCTAAAAGATCGCATTGCACCTGTGAGAAAAGCACTTCAGGCGATCGGTTGAGATCCCAAATTTTGTTGGCGGACTCGTGCTATGTGAGGATGCTTCGTACCTGGTTGTAACCATCGCATGAAGAAAGGTTCTTGCAGTTTCTTCAGATTCCCGCAAGACCCCAAAGCGCGAAAGAACTGGATAAAAAACATAAGGTGAGTACATGTAGCACTGGCGGACAGTTGCCTCGATGTAAAAAAAAGGGCCCAACCAACCAAGAGCGCATAAAACCCATATTCTGTTCGGTGATATTGTTTGAAAATATGGTGGTACATTTATATATTATTACTATAATATTGATAAAGTAGTTGCATGCAAGTAGTAGTGAGAGTAAAATCCAGATCAAACTTGCAGAAGTCTTAAGGCCCGTTCACACTCTTGCAACCAAGTACGACCGAGAGAGACTGAGACTTGTTAAAACCTCTTAAAATTTCTGAGGACGAGAGAACACACTGGCACGCTGGCGCCATCTATGTGGTGACCCTGGAACTGCAGTTCCACAAGACCGAAGGTTTTGCGGTATTTCCGAGGTCAAATGTGCGTAATACCTATAAGAAAGGCTCGTTTATAACGTTGACAGAAGTTTTTCGAAGCCAAGAAAGAAAGGATAATGCGCGAGAGAAATAGAAAATATGCCGGACCGCCAAGTTTACACTGCTACCCAATAGATGGCGCCAGTGTGTCCTCGTTCTAAGAGGTTTCAAGAAACCAAGTTTTGAGAGGTCACAAGAGTGTGAACGGGCCTTAACATTGTTATGGTAAAACAGTGTTGAGAAGTATGCCCGTGTCCATGCGCTATCTGGTTATTTTGTTTATGCCTTTGGTGATTTTTTTTTTCATTGTGCTCTTCATATGTTCTCCTGTTTGGACTAGCTTTTTAATTTAGTATTTAGTACAAGTCTCGAATTAATAATAATAATAAACGACTTACCTTGAAGGCATAAGATTTGTTTCTCATGCTGGCCTGCACTACGCCGGTAATGCACCTCGGGTCGTCATCATAACTGATTTGCATGACGTGGTTTGATTTTACGGCATTTTCGCCCCTCTGAACAAAACTAAAATCTTCACAAGAAGAAAAAAAGAAAAAAAGGCACATTGCGGAAGCTTTTACGGTCATGATGATGCACTTGTTTTTGTCGCTGGTTTACACACGCAATTCAATGAAGACGCCCGCTGCAACAGAGCTAGGCCAGCAAATCTATCGTGTCATCTGCTACCAAAGCAAAGCGGAGTGTAATGCTTCAGAAATGGCTTTCCTCGTTGCAATACGACACAGAGACGACAAGAACAACTTCATAATTAGATATCAAGAAGTTAGGTTGCTTACAAAAAATTATCTACTTACTTGTAAGCAAAAATCTAGCCTCATGTGGAGTCTCCATGCATTAGTCCATAGCAACGTCCCTAGCAACGGTTTGTTTGGACCCAGACGACATGTTGTGACAGTTTCCCCGCAAATGTTAAAGGCCTTTCAAACGAAAAAAAAAACGGTAGTTTTCACCGACTTACAGCACGCTGAGGTGTCGTCCAACATGGAGCCGTTGCACTGGAGCTTTCTGATTGCCTTGGAAATTGATTAAAAGCATTGCTACGTCTCACGCG
>JAZHYW010023085.1:107500-115063 GCA_037355805.1 Ixodes ricinus | reverse complement strand
CATCAGCGTGAGCGAAGTCCAGCACATTGGTGACCTTAGTGTTACCTTTAACAACCTCGTTTGAGAGCGATAGTAGTACAGCCTTGTGGTCAGAAATTCCCTCAACCACTTCACAAGAAGATAACTTTGCTACGGAATTTCCAATAAAAACAAGATCTAAAATAGACTGCGAGTTCCCGTACACTCTTGTGAAAGATTTTACTTCTTGCGATAAGTCAAATGTTAAAGCTAGGTCCAGCAAATTTTCGTTATGTTCAAAGTCAACACTGCCTGGAAAATAATTAAGCCAATCTATGTTTCGTAAGTTGAAGTCTCCGCAGAAGATAACTCTGGTTTTACTCGTTTTATACTGCTCGAGATAAGCTTTTAGATTTTGAAGAACAGAAATGGGCGAATTCGGAGGCCTATACACGACTCCAATGAGATACGTTGTATCATTTATCGTCGCTTTACAGAATACGCCCTCGACACCGGAGATATCATCTAGTTTCACGATTGGTAATGTTTTCCTATACAGTATGGCCACCCCACCTCCTCTAGTATCTCGGTCTTTTCTAATTACAATGAAATCTTTAGGAACAAATTCACAGTCAAAAATGTTATTGTTAAGCCAAGTTTCAGTTAAACAAACAACGTCCGGCGAGTTGACAGCGATAATATGTTCGAGCTCAAGAGACCTGTTGACCACACTACGGCAATTTACGTTGAGCAACCTAAACCCACTGACATCCAATGCTTTTGGACATTGTTTTCTTAATTTCTTTGACGTCAAGTCTTTCACCCTTTCGTTCGTCCCAAATGTAAGTCGTGCCGTCAATAATCATCTTATCGTAACGAAGCTTTACTTTTTGATTTTGGTCACGTTCAGTAGCCGCACTATTCCACAGTTTTCTCCTGGCCTCACGAATCCAGTGACTTTAGTATAAGCCGTACACTGCCTACTTTGTTGCAGCTTAAGTCAAGACGCAGACGACGCTGCGAGCTAACAGGACAAATCAAACAGTGTCAAAAGCGCAAGTCATTGGGCGTTTTTTTTATTAATGGCTGTTTCAGCGATGACAAAACACGTACAGAGACACGAAGAACAACACTATAGTGGGCAGTTAACGCTGTCTGATGAATCCCATTAGCTCATATTTTCGGCTGCGTCTAGAAGAACCCCTGAAAATAAATATAAAACATTTTAAACAATTTGGTTGGGACACGCGTGCCAAGAAATTAATTTTACGCGAAAAAAAAACAACCTTTTAGAGCAATATTGATGGTGAAAAATTTATTTGAAATTCTGCCCGCAAAGTTTATGACGTCACAGAAGGGTCGCACACTCTTTCCACCTCAACCTGAAGGCGAAACCGATACCCTTCTCCTCCACGCGCCCGAAATGCCGTGAGAGAAAACAAGTGGAAAGAAGGAGACTGCCGACTAAATTGCGTCTCGCGCTGTCAATATTGCTCTTAAATTTGTTTTTTGTTTTTTTTCGCGTAAAATTATTTTTTGACACGCGTGTTCTAACCAGACTCTTTGAAAAAACTTTTTTTCTTTCAAGAGCCCTTTAAGGCGAAACTAAGTATACTTAGGAAGAAGGTGAAGACAAGAGCGCGACCGCTGCTGACCGATTACAACATCCACAAATTCTGACATGGCTGCCTCGTTGGGCTGGTACAGAGTAGCTGACGCTTTACTCACAATTTTAATAAAATCCTTATGTATATACTAGGTGTTTGATTTTAATTCCAACTGAACTTTAAAAAGAAGTAATATTTAAGCGAGCGACGTTTTCACCATGTACTTATGAAGTTTGGCGGAAATTGGATGAGCGAATAATCGTCATGCTAAGTTGAATAATTCACTAAACTTTATTATTACCTTTTTACTGATTCGGTTTAGGCGCCTTGTTGCAATTGCAGTATTTACGGCAATTAGAATTAGAGGCCAAACCAATTTTAAAAAAGTTGCGAAAATATCTTTTTTATATATTAATTGACAAATTTTCTCATTTCTAACCCGATTTAAAGATTAAGCTCAAGCATCGCTCCAGGCCTTGCCCAAAATGACGCTTACAAGGGTGACGTGGTCGTTTTAGTATTATCGTCATTTGTGTCGTCTGCGTACACACCTAGGACACGCTCAAGGCGTGCTTTTAGCGCGCAATTTTGAAGTCACGTTAAAAAAAAACATGAACATTTGTTTTTCATACAATCTGAAAAATCATTACATTTTTTGCAAATTCGTTTGATGGGCTAGGTCTCTAATAGTAATTTCTGTCAATAGAGCAATTGCAACATGACCACCTCAAAAACTACTAATTAAAAAAGGTAATAAACGCGTTTTAGTTAATTAACCTAATTACCATTACTTTTTTTCTTCATTCAATGTCCGTCGAGCTTTATAAACACAGGGTGCAAACGACACTCAGCTAACTCTCCCCTATCTCTTCTTTTTTCTTAAATCTGTTTCAATTAAAATCAAACACCCTGTATATATCCTTGTAATACGAGGGCAGAGAACGCGTAATAACCAGGGCGGGAAAGCAGACGAACAAATCGACAGGGGTAGGAAGTCATATCTTTCAGACCGGGTTTGTATATCGACAAACACACTGCTTATAAACAAGCTCTCGTTCGTGCGCAGAAACCATATTCACCTGAGGCAAAGCATCTGCGCATGCGCAGTACCGACAGCAGCGCCACTGCATCGGCGTGACGTCAAATAGTTCAGTTGGTTCATAGCGTCCGCGAAATTAACCGCCTCTTTGCAAAGAAAAAAATATATATACAGTGTGTTTCAGGAAAAGCGGACAAATTTGATAATGCGAAAACTACGCGTCGCAACAAAAAAAAATGATTGTATCGTTTTGGTCCTGTGCCAGGGCCCAGGGGCCCATTTAGGAAAACTATTAATGTCCGGGATAATTATATTGTTAATTAGTTTTGCGTAATTACCTTTTTGTTTAAGGACATGGTTTCAACTAGAAAATTGTTTACCATCATCGAAAAACACTAAATCAACAAATTGCTGAACGATAGAAGGCACGCGCAGCTTTTTACGGCTTTCTGAAAAAACGCACAAATTCGACGAGTTTTTAGGTTTCGGTTTGCACTCGAAGCTCTTCTCGACCTCGACGGCACCGCGCCCCGTGGAGAAATAGTGCAACCAGCCTCTGCTGCGTTGCGTGAGAACAGCGCAGCAGAGGTTGGTTGCACTATTTCTCCACGGGGCGTGGTGCCGTCGGGGCCAAGAAGCGCTCCGATTGCAAACCGAAACTTAAAAACCCGTCGAATTTGTGCGGTTTTTCAGAAAGCCGTAAATTGCTGCTCGTGCCTTCTATCGTTCTGCCGTTTGTTGATTTAGTGTTTTTCGATGATGTTGAGTGATTCTCTAATGGTAACCATGCCCTTAAACAATATATTAAAAAGTTAATTACGCAAACATAATTAACAATCTAATTATCCGGACCTTAATCATTTTCCTAAATAGGCCACTGGCACAGGAGCAAAACGACAAAGCCTTTTTTGTTCCGACGCGTAGTTTCTGCAATATCAAATTTGTCCACGTTTCGTGAAACACTCTGTGTATATATATATATATATATATATATATATATATATCATAAGGATAAAGTGAGGAAAAAGTATGCCGCCAAAGGACGAGTATCCTTCTCTTTTTATACTAAATTAATCACTATCATTAATTAATTATCAATATATCGCGGTACACAAAGCCACTGAATGTACCGGTCAGTGAGACAATTTTTCATTACTCCTTTTAAATAACTTTTTTTATTTCCCGGAAGTCAGCTGTATAATACTCTATTATCGCCAAAAACATACTACAAAATAAACTCGGGGCGAAATGCACACACCATACCAGAGCAGTAATTGTTACAGAATGAAAATAATGAGAGAGAAACATGCGGCGAAAGACAGTGGAACGGAGATGAAGTTTCCGAAAGAAGTCTGGCGACTTGGCATTGCTAATCCGTATTAAACGAGCTTGTGACACAACATCCCTCATTTAATTATCGTCTCAGCCTGCCAATTTTGCTTGGAGATTAGGTCCCGTTTACTACGAAGTACATCTGATTAATAAAATTTATCTACAGGGTGTTCCCGAGCGCTGTTCAGTAGTAAACTATTGTTTAAAAACTAACCAATCAAAAGAGTGCAATAAAAACTTTCACAAGGGTGTCTTTTGATAGCACATTTATTGTACTCAAATTGCGTGGTGTAGGTGTTTACGCTTTATCTCTCAGGTGACTCCGCATAAAACAAAACCATGAAAACCTCGAGATAACAGTCGAGAGCAGATCCAGCAAATCCGATTTTGCGTTGGCCATATGTGACTATTGTTTCGTATTGGTTTTCGTTTTTATTTTAGTGCATAGAACTACTAAGTTATTTTTGTTTTGTTTACTTTATTCTTTTTTTTAGAAACCTACACTCACAAAATGTGACTATGATAAATGAGCCAGGTAAAAACACATTCGTAGAAAGTTCCAATGGATTCCGTTGATTAGTTTATTTATACTTGTTTTTATTTACAACTAAATGGCGTTCGGAAACACCCGGCACAAGTTTTGTACGAGATATATTTTGAAAAACGAAAAGTGCCATCTTCAACACTTAGTAGAAAAAAATGCAACGTCTGCTTTAAAAATAAAAAGAACACTGCAATTGTCATTACTCTAGGCTTATCGGAGAGTTAGACAATCGTACAGGCTGTCCCACTAAAAATTCTAAATTTTTTTCGCCGTAAAAATAAATTACTCATTTCTGAACGCTTATTTTACGCCTAAATATAGCGCTAGCTGTCCGAACGAGATGCCAACGTTTCAGAACTGATTATTACGTTATTCAAAACTCATACGTGATATTCTTAAATTTTCTATGGGAAAATGGGGGACGAAGGTCCTCTGAAATACGTGGAGCTGAGTGTCACGTTACAGAAAACAAGCAACAACGGACCCCTTTTTCCCACTGAAGTTTTCAGAAAATCACGCAACTTTTTATTGAGATGAAGGTTCGTTCTTCCACTTTGCCATATGGTTCAACCTGCTAGCGCAACATTTGGATGGAGAATGCGCGTTCGGCGATGAGTAGATTTTTGTTTTTTCGATGAAAAAACATTGATGTTTTTGGGGGGGAGACACGGTAGAATATTGTTACAACAACACAGCACTCACTTTAAAATGAGGATTAAAATAGGCAGATGAGTTATGTACAAAAACTAAATATACTAAGATGAAGCAGGGGGCTTAATTTTAGCGTGCCCTCAAAATTGTGTGAGCCGTCTAAATCGGCTTATTGGCTCTGCGTGCTTCGAGACTCATCGAATGATGCCTGTTAGGTTCCAGCGTATACGTGATTACAAAAAAAAAAATTGTGCCCGGTTAAATTTTGTTTTTCCTCCCGAAAGTTGCCCGTAGTTTTACAAAATCAAAAAGCCCGCTTTTTGAAACAGTCGATATTTTAAGAAAATTTCTTAAAACATTTACATAATAAAATAATCTAGAGTGAACGGAAACATGTAGTGCGGCCGCTTCGAAACGCTGGGGCATAGACGCGGATATCGGCGGTCCCAGTGAGCCCGTATTGCTTGACGACGCTTTAGTACACACAAGAAGTGGCAAAACACCACAGGCAACGTATGTACCTGGTCGTTTTCTAGTTTCGTCTTGCACAAAAATACTGGCGTCGCGTGTTGTGCAAAAAGAAATAAAGTTGACAATTACTCGAGCAGCTCAACAAGTTACGGCAAAACAAACACGCCTAACCTTTCGTCTGCATTTTTTTCTCTTTTCTCACGCTTGTTGTTTTCTTTCTCCCGAGATTACGGATGTCAGAGCTTCAAAAAGACGCGTATTCCGGATTCGTATGCCGGAACCCATATGGAAGCCCGCTTCCAGCTCTCTGACGTACACCAGCTTCGTTTTTACGGGTTCCGGCACCAGTATTTGGAGTGCAAATATCTCAACTTTTACGTGTCTCGTATTGTGACGTAGGTACCCACGTTGTGACGTAGGTTCCCATATTGTGACGCAGGCGTTCAGCATCACCCGGATACAAAGCCTTTACGCTGAAATTTCTGGGTCACCAAGACAGGGGAAGCGCGCTTTCTGTCCTTTCCAGTCCTCGTAGTTTCGCGCGCCTTTTCTACAACACCTGTTTCTGCTTCTCTCACGCCCTTTCAAACCTTTCTTCACTCCGCGCGCTTTCTTACACCACCTTCTTCTGCTCCTCTCGTTCCTGTGCGCTGCGTCCGTAGCTCAGTCAGCAGCGTACTCGGCTTCCGCGCTGGTGACCGGGGTTTAATCCCTGGTACCGGTTGCTTTTTTTCTTCTTTTTTCAAGATCGTTAGCCGTTACGGACTGACCGACCTACCCGTTTAGTACTTAAGCGACGTCTAAGGTTAATTGGTCCTATAAAACAAACGCATTAGAAACATATGTCTTCGTATTCAAGGTGAACTACGTGGGACCCCAGTCTCAACTTTGTATTTTATTTATACATTTATTTTCAGGCCCCTTAGGTGTTACAGAGAAGAGGGCAGGAACCAAAAGGTCGAAACAGTGCATGTACTTACAAACAGCTGATATAGAAGACGGTTACGAACTGCAGATTTAAAGTCATAAGGGTCGGTAATGGATACGACTATGGCAGGAAAGAGCTTTCAGTCCAAGCTTGTTTAGGGGATAAAGGATATAAAGTACAAGTTAGTCGTACAATTCGGTACGACTCATTAAATCGGTGGTCAGTGCAGGATGATACGTAGGTGGGAGCTGCAAAAAGCGATTGGTTGAGACTAGGGTTCGGCGTCGATTAAAAGCTTTTCCCCGATTAATCACGTCCCTTTATTCGATTTTAATGTATTAATCGTTCTCGTTCATTTCCATAAATAATTTTGTTTAAAGACAAAAAAATTTTTTTTTTTATTTTGTTGAATATGTGTTAAAAGGTGTAATATAGAAGTTCGATTATTTATCCACCTCGATGTCTAGTTGAGAACAGTGAAAAGACACTCTCAGATTATTACTTCAGCTGCATGAGGCGAAGAGGTTCTCCGGCAAGTACGACCTCCTTTGGTTGTTCACAATACTCTCTGCTGAACCAAACGGACATTCGGACGTCGTTGAAGTGGACGAGACACGTGTAACCTGGTCCACCTGTGTGAAGTTACAAATCTCGCCTCTTTAGTTCACTTTAGGCAACAATTTTTAGTAAAATTTGCCCTTCATACTCGTCCAGGTCTGCATGGTGAAAGCGTTTAATTTTCACTTCCTTTTGGTTCGTTAAACCTGCCGATTAACAGGTGAAAAAAGATAATCGCTATTAAATTCTTAATCGATTAATCGGTAGGTTAACCGATCAATTGCCCAGCGCTAGTTTAGACTGCCGTCGGTGTAAAATATTTTATAAAAAAATGCATGTACTAGAGATACGACATCGCATAAACAGTTCGGAGAGATTTGACGTTTAATTGAATCTTAACTCAAGTAAGCTCAAGTAAACTAGAGAGAGAGAAAATTAATTGAGGTTATGGAAAAATTTATTTAAGTAGAGAGGT
>JAZHYW010023085.1:0-105000 GCA_037355805.1 Ixodes ricinus | reverse complement strand
CGTGCTCGTTTATAATACAAAAAATTAATGTAATCTAACCTATCCGTAAGAGCACGTACAGAAAGTTCATGTCAAAGGTTCTCTGTAGGATTTGCTCCGGCTTCGAATACGTCCCAACTTTGCATAATTGATTGTACATTCAGTAAATGCGACGAAAAATGACAATTAATATAGCCTAGAAACGTTCCTTGTTGATTTCAGCGGATACCTATATCTTACTTACACGAAACGTTTTCACTGTAAACAATAATCACTGAAATTGACTGGAGCTTAGATTTAAATCGAGACCGAACACAAATTACAATTATTTTTTGTTGTTGTAATTAATGTGCTTCAAGATTACGACAATGATCATAAATGTACACTTTGTCTCACTCTACGAGACAGAGAGAGAGAGAGAGAGAGCAGCTAACGCTACAAGCAGCCAGGCCCAATCGAAAACCAGAAACGGCTCTTGACTGGGCCGTTTCCGAAACCCCGCCTTCCGACGTGCGCTATCAGGCTAATGATCTGACGCGCCCGTCAAAGAAAAGAGCGTGCTGCCCGTAGTTATAGCTGTAGTTTTTCTGAAGATGTTTTAGATAAGTGTCCTAGTTTTTTCTGTTTTTTGTTTGTTTGTTTTTTATTAGAAACGCGCTGCAAATAAACTGTTTGCCATGGTTTCATTTCTCGTCACTCGTCGAGTTACTGTCGTAGAACGATCTTTTCGAAGCACGGGCTGCTAACACTCGCGTTGCGAAACCCAGGGTTCTTTGGAGTGGATCAATATCCCTCGTAAAACAAGGCCTGCTCATGACGTCATCGTTGGTGGCTCTCCGACCCGCACAAAGCGGCAAACACACTGAAGCACGACGACAGTAGCCGCATAGCGGCTGGCACGTCTGTCTTGACGTCGCGCATATGGTGCGATTCTGCTTACGATGTTCTTAACTGTCAGTGGTTGCAACTGACAGTCGAGAAAATCGTAAGCGGTAATCGTCCATATCTCCTGCCGCTCGTGCCGCAGAAGACCAGTCTTGGGCAGTAACGCGTTACTAGTAATGCGTTACTGTAATTTCATTACTTTTTTGGTAACTTGTAACTGTAACGGGTTACTTTTTAAAAATGTAACTTGTAACTGTAGTTCTATGACTTTTTCTGAGGTAACGATGAAAGTAACGACGTTACTTTTGTCGTTACTTTTCAGTTTTTTATGAGTAACATGTCACTGAAAGAGTACAATCTAGCTATTTCTTGCACTTTCCAAATTGTCTGTTCCGACATTTCGAGTGTCAAGTTGGCCTTGCACAAACTTGTGAATACGTTCTTTCTCGCGAGTCACGACCGGAATATAGCAAGTGTAGATTTTATGGAAAACAAAAACTAGTTATCTTTATGCACGCGCTTGTACTTTGTGACTGAAACACTTACATTTTAGTATCTCGAAGCACTTTCTATGTTGCGGTTGTTCTTTTTTCTGCGCAAACGCTTTTGAATAGGGTGAAGCAACCATGAAACAACCATTCACGCGGAGGGCACTGCGTATGTTATGTTTCGTATTTTCATTAGCGCCACTACTCCGCACAGCGCATGCTTGGTATTTTGATATGCGCCACCTCTCCGGTTTGGTGTCAACAGTCGAGGCAAAATCTATTGCTGTGTGCAGGGGTGTATTTCTGGCTTGCCGGGTACGAACTGAAAGTACCAACTATTTTTGCTGTGGTGAAGGTGGTTGCGAAAAACTTGACCGCAGTATAAAAACTTTGCATACTGCGGAGGAAATGGCACCCTGTTGCCCCAACGCCTACCCGGCAATAAAACACCTGTTCCTGCGACACAACACAGCAATTCCATCCAGCGCATCAGTTGAGCGCCTGTTCAGCAAGGGCAGGGACGTGTTCGCCATCAAACGAGGGAAACTTCCAGACACTAATTTCGAGAAGCAACTGCTGCTAAGTTACAATATGAAATGAAAAGCGTACTTTTTTTAAATGTTATGCAATAACACTTTGTGAAGGGCGTTCTCTAGTTGTTTTTTTCTAAATTTTTCGTGCCATAAAAAAGCAACTGAAAAGTAACATCGTTACTTTTTAAAAGTACCTGTAACTGTAACGAGTTACTCTTTTGTTGTGGTAACTCTAACGGTAACTTCGCTACTTTGTTTCTGAAAGTAACTGTAACTGTAACGAATTACTTTTTAAAAGTAACTTACCCAAAACTGCGAAGACAAAAATAAACGTGAACGGCAGTTAATTTGTACGTGCTCTGTCCACGGGCTTCTTGCCACACTAAACCAAAAATCGCAAGGTAGAGTCCCACCATGTGGGTACACCGTTCTGGAAAAATGAATGCCAGCAACATCCATTATATAGCTGCAGACACGAACTACAGTTCAGAATGGTCAATAGGGCACCCCAAACATTGTTGAAGAGCAAAATAAAGCTAAGAAATAAATAGTTAAACCTTCTCGTATGAAAGTGCTGGGAAATTCCTATAAACCTATACTAATCAAACAATCAACTCGAACTTATACATATATATATATATATATATATATATCTATATATATAGTGTGTGTGTGTGTGTGTTTTTTCTTCAATAAAAAAAGTAAAGAACCAGCCTTTCTTCAGCTGGAGCGACGATCAACTGTTGGCCCAAACCTCGTACTCCCGAACTGCCGGTTTAAAAGGCTCGAACAAAAAACGTGCTTTAGAACGAAAATAAAAACATCAGTTTTTATTTGCAAAGCACGTGAAACCTTCAAGCTGGTAACTCAAGCGGACAGAAAATGTAAAAAAGCAGAAAAAAAGACTGGAAGGAAAGGCCGATCACCGAACAGATGCAGATACAATACAGATATCGAATTCCCATTGTAGGTGATATCCTTTCAAGATTCCACGGAACACACACACGCACACACACTCACACACGCGCGCGCGCACACACACACACACACACGCGCAAATATTTTCAACGATCTAAGTAACGACGTTAGGCGGGAATGCCTCCCTTGACAAAACGAAAACGAGATGCCAAGTACAAGACCTCGTAACAATCCAACATAGAAAAAAATAGTTTCTTCAAAGCACAGTTCCGCCAAAGGCACGCGTCTGTGCAAAGAGACGCGTTGCTTGAAAGCAACGCGAATCCGGCATTGAAAGAGAGGCGGCCGGTTGTTCCGTTACTTGGGTCCCAAGGGACAACTGTACCGAATCCGTATGAGCAAACAGGCTAACGAACAAACAGGCATTGCTACACCTACAATCCTCGTCGCATTGTGTACGCTTTGAAAGCATACATGAAGCCTGCCATCTCTGATCACATAGAATCCTCTATCAGATCCTTCTCGAAACAATCAGATATCACGGGGAAGCACCTGACCATTTTGTACTTTGTTGAGATTCTGCACAACAGGCAGCTGTCTCTCGAGTCTCAACCAAAGTCACAGTTTAAAAAACGTAGCGGGCGGTTTATTGTGTACCAGTTTCTCGCTTTGCGATTCGTCCTTCTGCGTTCTTATTGGTTAATGCGCCGACCTTATTGGCTGTGGAGCTAACTCGACACAACCTCCGTTTCTTAAGACGTCAGTAACTATGCAGATAGTAAGTCCTTGGCACAACACAAAACGCGCAGAACCTGAGAAACCACGTTGCCTCCTGTTACTCAGAACCTGTTACTCAGAAACGCAGAAACGCGAGGCGTGGCTGCTTATATTCAAATTCCATGCTTCGTGATTTGTTTTTGGCGAGTGCTTCTCGACGAGTGCCACAATCTCATTGCCTGCGGAGCGATGGATGAGATTTGTGGGGCACGCCCTGCGTTTCTTAAAATGTCAGTGGCTATGGACTTGCTCTGCCATTTGATAGTTGTGGTCTCCTTGAATGCCATCCATAAATATTTATTTACCACTCTCCACCCTCGAGTGTGGAACACTCTGCCAGCCTGTGTTGTTCCCATTGCCGACTGTGATCCTTTCAGGAAAGCGTTAGTTAATCTGTTAACGTGAAATTATTTTTCTTACTTTTTTTTCACATGTACAGTCGTCTGGAATATGAAAGACCTATTCGCCTATTCAGTCTTTGTGTTGGTGTTAAGCCCGCACATGTCTGAGACATCTAATTTTGAGAGAGGGGAAAGAACAAACGTTAATTTATTTTTATGTGCTAAGGCATATTGTCTTTGTCAAAGCAAATTCGACAGATCCACCTTACATTGCATTTTCTAATGGGTCTTTCATATTGCAGGGGAGGGGGTGTACTTACTTTCTAATTAGTGTTTCTCCATTCTCCCTTTGTAATGCCACATGCTTTGAGCGTAAATAAATCAAACAAAAAATGAAATTAAACTAGATTTCCATCGACGCGCATAGAAAAGATGTCTAGTCAGCAATACGTGTATTCTACTCATTACGAGTAATCAACTCATTCGTAATCGATTACTTTTCGGAGTAATTTTGTTATCATTTGATTACTTTTAGAGCGCAGCTCTCAGGCGCCCGTTTCCGCCTTGAGCGGCGTCGCCGTCGGCGTCGACGTAACCGCGTGGTGCATTATGGGAAACGTCCCATAATGCACCGCGCCGAAACGTCGCGTGACGACGCGCGTTTCGCGCGTGAAAGAAGGAGGAGAGAGAAGGAGCGGGTACGGATGAGGAGGAGGGGCATACCCTCTCCTCAGTATCCTCCCCTGCTCCTCCACCTCAAGAGCTGCGTTCTAAATCGGTGTTACAGGAAGTTGTAAACGTCTTTAATTTTTTTTAATTAGAAAGTAGTCACAGGAGTACTCTGATTACGTTTGGAAGTACTAAAAGTTCTTGTAACCGTTAGCATTTTTTCCATCCTCATCTTTAATTGCAGCCTTTGTTTCTGCAAGTTTATACCCGTCAGACGGGCACGTTAAATGACATGTAAGCAGTGACGTCACAGCTCGGCCAATCCGCGTGTTCATCGACAGGCGTACACGCCACGTGCAGTACCAGGCTCACGAGCTGGTTGCCAAGCGGTGAACGACATTTGATGAAAATGACATTCACGCTCTCGCCTGACAGATGTGACTGTGAAGAATCCTCGGACCAAGTGTCTGAGAACGGATGGTGTATCGTAATTGGTAAGTACAATATTACGAGGTTTACAAAGGTAAACAGTTGAACAATCAGTGGCTTCTAATACCATAATGCAAAGTACGAAGGACCCACAGTGGTTCTAATCCCATAATGCAAGTGCAAAGGACCCGTTTTCAAACCGGCAGAAAAATGTGTTCTTTAGAAAATCTGACGCAATCGAAAAAGTAACAGTTCCTTTTTCAAGTAACGGCCAATTACTTTGCTTTTAAAGTAATCAAGCAATATTGCCACGCGCGTCTGCGTTCAAGCGCACCCGTGGCCGAATGGTTATCATCCTTGACTCCTACGCAAAGGGATCGAGGTTCGATGCCTGGGAACGAACGCGACTTTTTGATATTCCTGTAAATGTCGAGTTCTGGTGGATTCGAGAACAGTGTTGTTTTTTCGAGGTCCGAATGTTCTACGCGCCGAGCCTACTACGCCGATTGTTCCAGAAGTCCACGCTTGTACATAAGGGGCTCCGCGTGGCGAGCCGGAGCCAGTCTCGAACCAGCGCTCGATCCTGCTGTTTCGCCGACATCGACGCCTGCGACGCTAACCTTCTATTTTGTTTTGGGCACAAGTTCGCCCTATTAAACATTTAGTTTGCTTCAGTTATTCGCCGCCTCATCATTTGTCATTCGTGACAATATAATTGAGTACTTTTCAACCAAAAGTGATTGTAATTGTAATCAATTACTTTTTTCGAGTAACGTGCAGTAGTATACAATACAGCACTGCTGCGACTTATTGTAACTTCATAGAATCCCTTTCTTCGATGTTTTATCTTGACCACCGGGCTTTCCACGGCTGAGTGGGAATTATATGCAGTACCATAAACAAACAGAGCAAGTTATGTTGATATATATAATTTTTCCGTTACAAGCATCAATCTTGTATTGATGATTCATCTTTGAAACCTGACAAATGCAGTCTTGACGCAGCATTTTCTTTGAGTAAAAATGAATGCTGAGAAGCCAAAAACTCGAAGATACCTTATTATAATGTTCGTCACATGCATTGTCTAGGCTGCAAAAAACATTTGCTCGGCTGTTACTTTAGCATCGTGTTGTTTATTTATTTATTTATTTTTATCACGGAGCTGAAAAGGTTTCGAACAAGACCGACTTGCAGATATTTGTATTAGCAAGAAGCGTAATAAGACTATGTGGGAAGTCGGAAACTCTGAGGAACTAAGCACTAAGCCTCAAACGTCGTGGTGCCAAATTCAACTCTTAACAATTATTCGCTTATTGCGTCCATAAAGTTGTCACTTTATTTACGTTAAATTTATTTACTGGCGCCAAAATTTCTATCAGGTGAATCTTTTCATACGTTTACCCGGCCCTTCCCCCTCCGCAAAAAATAAAGAAAAGCAAGATTAAGAGGGTAAAGAAAAAGGGAAAGGTCATACACAAACATATTGCAATCGCCCACACAAATATTCGTCCTTTCTCTGCGAAAGGCAGGAGTAGGTGGACTAGGTGAGCGGCGTTCGGCAACTTCCGGTTCCATAGGAAATTTTGTTTCACTGTTGACAAACGACGACGATGAGCTGCAAGCCTATGCAAGCATTATTCTGAAACCTTCAGACTGTAGTTTTTAGAACCATGCTTAGACAGGCTTGCAGAACATCGTCGTCGTTTGTCAACAGATAAACAACATTTCCTAAGGAACCGGAAGTTGCCAAACGCAGCTCACTTATTGGTAGTGTCCTATAGGTAGTGGAAACCTCGTACCTACTGTAGACCAGAGCTACGAGTTTTCCGCGCCAATTCCGTGCCCTATAACACACGTCAATCCGTTGCCGACTATCTATGTATAGCTTACATCGCCAAGATTGCATTCAGGGATGAAAATCACCATATAGCCGTACTAAATCGCCATCTCGCCAATGCAGCCAAAGAGTATCATGTACCCAACAGCGTCGACTAAGCATCATCCCGCCTGACTGTGTGAACGTTTGGTTGCACAGATGCATGTTCTAACATGAGCAACGACAGTCGTGATCGAGGTTGCACGTTTCTTCAGGTTACCGAAAGATACTGCTGGCCACTGTAAATGAGAACACAAACAGGGGGGGGGAATATGGGGCCGCGTGTGTCAACGCACAGGTGCTTGGAACACGTGGAGCGAAAGTTCGTGCAGTAGAACTCACGGATCCCGAACCCAATCGCTACCTTTTCCCGGTTTTATCTGGATGGACATCGTACCTGGGTGAGGCTTGTATCATTTCTGCGTAATTGACGTTAAAACACCCTGTCTAACAATGGTACAGCAATATCTAAATTTTTCATCTACAGTGGATGCGCTAGGGCAGGCTCGCTTCAAAAACACCTTCTTAGCTGAGACTGGGTGAAAAAAAGCCTCGCCAAGCTTAGAGGCGCGTGACGATTGAGACGCCACTCCGGTCGTGCACTAGCTTTGGCAGTGCTTTTCTTCACCGTGCCTTAGCTGACACGCTGCTTCTAGAAAGCCGGCCCAGATGCTCATGGGGTCTCGACTAGCTTCCCGCCATTCAAATGCACCATGCGGACACTATGAGCTGAAAGACACCCGAACCGGTCCTTTTTCTGCACGTGCGGCCTCCACGAGCACAATTACCTCAATTCGTCAAATAGTCTGAAGTATATGCAACCTCGGACATCGCAATTTATTCCTAGTTAGTGTGGCAGGTACGCCAAGGAACCATGAAGGACGTTTCCGGCTCGTATTGTCCGCGATAGTTCACACACGCAACACGATTATTTACATAAAACTCTGGAAAAGCAAAGTGGCTCCGACCCGGACGCATCCGGTAACACGCACGTGCGCATGCAATGTCAATACGGGCATACCCCAAAGAAGAAAAGCGAAATCTGCTTCCTGTCGCTTTTGGAGGATGCGCTGGGAACGCGGTTGCTCGTGGAACATTGCAATGTAAACACAGACGTAAGCCGCGTCGCTGCACCGATAGTCTCATGGCCGAGTTCGCGAGTACGCGTCAACAAATGCCATTTATCTTTCTTTTGTAAGGCCAAGCAGATTACCGACACGAATTAAAATTGATTGGGCACGTAGTTGAAAGCCTGCGTACGCAGAGAAAGGGAACCACTCGGCTTCGCCTCGCACCTCTCAATTCGGAAGAAAAAATAAGAAGCCGAAACAAGCCTGGGCTGGAACCACCTTTCCCGTCACCGTCGTCTCCATCCCCGACCCTTAGCTTTCAAGTCTGCAGTTCGAAGTCATCAATTATAGGCACTCTATGTGCTGTCGTATACGAATAAAATGCGAGCAGCGGAGTGCATGGCGTAGGATACATGCTGAGCTACTTAAAGGCAACTAGGAACCGATAAAACTACGGGGTTAAAGCGGATATGTAGAGCCATTACAACAAGTAATCAAATTACTAGTAATCGGTCACTTCTTGGAGTAACTTTGTAATAATTTGATTACTTTTATCAATACGTATTCGCAGGAGTAGCCTCATCACTTTTGGAAGGGATGAGGCTACTATTTTGCTCCTCCCCTTCACAATGGTGCCGTTTGTTTCAACAAGTTTCCTAGCAATGAATCCTCGAATCAAGTCTCTGAACGGAGACTGGTCTACCCAAATTGGTGTATTGTGAATATGAGTCGTTCGTGGTTCGGTGATCTTAAGCCTATGAATGGACAGTACGAGTTTTCAAACCGGCTGAAAAACCTGTCTTTCTGAAAATGTGAAGTAATAGGAAAACGTGATGGTTACTTCTTTTTTAAATAACGGTCAGTTACTTTTTTAAGTAATCTAATTGATTACGTTTGAACCAAGAGTAATTGTAATCGATTATATTTTTTAGTAGCGTGTGCGACTGGGTGAAACAGGGGTTGCGAGTGTGCGCTCTCCACTCCGATGTGCACACCCTCGCGTGGCATTTCTCTCCACTCCGCAGTTTTATCCATTCGTTGGCTCTAGGTTGCGCTGCGTGCATCGAAGACCACGCGCTCCGCAGTTCGCATTTCATTCGTACGCGATACTACATATGTTGTTTCAACTTTTTTTTTCACTTACTCCTCCTTGTAACGTCTAACGTCATCGAGAGTAAACAAATAAATAAATACTATGAGTTATGTAAGGGAAAAAGACGTGTACGGTCATCGTGTCTAAACCAACCCGTAGTAATCCTCACCATCGTAGCGTTCTCACTTTTTCTTCGTTCTGGTTTTAGTATAGAACCACCGAGCTGATCGAAACAACCAGCACAAAGCGGCAGCGTCCGCTTTTGCGACGGCGGCGTCGTTTCACCCGAAAGGGCTTCTCAAATAAATTTAGAAGACTTGTCTGTAAGCTATATATGGGTTTAAACAATATACGAAAAAAAATACAGCGTGTCCCAACAAAAAACGTGTAGTGTCTTTTTCACTGCAAAAATAATCTACTCGTCACCGAACGCTCCTTCTCCACCAAAATGTAGCACTACCGGTCCAAACCAGATACCGAAGTTTCATAACTAACCGTTATCTCAATAGGAACTTACACGTGATTTTCTAAATATTTCTTAGGGAAAATGGGGTTCGTTTAGGGCTCGTTTTCGGTAACTGGCGCCGTTCAGCTCCGTGTATTTAAGAAAACCAATAAACCACCATTTTCCCATAAAACAATTGTAAAATATATATAATTTGTTATTAAGGTAGCGGTTCGTTTTTAACTTTGGCATCTGGTTGGGACCGTTAGGGCTACATTTCGGCGGAAGATGAACGTTCTGTGATGCCTAGTTTGTTTTTATTTTTGCGGTGAAAACAACACTGCAAATTTTTGAGGGGACACCGTTCAGACAACGAAATTTGCATATGCTCATTACCACGTACCCTGCAAATGAAGCGACAGCGGTAGTCGTGATGTTTTCCCACGAAGCACCATATGCACACCAAGCAAGAACAACTTGTACGATCAAAGGAGCCATGAAACTATTTTTCTACTTTCGCTAAATGCTATTTAGAATCACTCCCTAACGTTAACACCTGAATAAACTTGCCTTATCTTCTCTTTCTAGGCAACGGCAGTCATCAAAGAAATATTGAAAAATATGAGCATCGTTCGTCCCCATGCCGCCAGCGTTAATCATAGCCACGCGCTGGGGTCGGCAAAGTAGAAAACGCGTGCTAAGCTCCAGGCATTGTTAGAGTTCGTCTATCCTTATCACCGCAGTGGTTGGACACGAGCCACTACCCGAGTGTCCGCCGAGGCATTGATTGTTACGAGCCGAAGTCGAGTGCTCACGCAGTTCTCGTGTCCAATCCATGAGCCGCGCTTGACTGTCGTCAGGTGGATGGTTTCAATCCCACAATTACGTCATCAAGTTTTGCGAAGGCAGGACCGAAATAATCAAAGAGGGAGTTTCCTTTCATCCTCGCAATCTCCCCGCGACAAAAAAGCTTCTGAATCAGTGGCGGTCTGTGCGAGTCTACACTTGCCATACTAGAGACCAGTACGCCTAGGCAAAGTCATGAACATTCCAGCTCCTTATCGTTTCATGACCCCTTTAAGTTTGAAATGCATACCACTTCGGTTGGCCCAGCAAAGCCTAAGCACTGTCTCTGTTTCTCTTTCGTCTGCCTCTTCTTCCTTCGGATCGTAAATACGCTTCGGTGGCATCCTCATCTAGTGTTGCTGTAGAGCGCTTTTTGTATATTGTCCATCAACCTCTTCAAACCTTGCAGACTTTGCCTTCGTAAGCCGCCGACGGCACAATCAAATTCCTCCCTTGTTACGAGAAGCGCGCGGAGCCACCAGCGTGATGCGTCACATTCCAGAGCTTTGACGTCACACCAGCCGCGCTCCTTCCCTCAGCGGCAACGCGCTTCTCTCACCCCCGTCGTTGCCAAGGAATTCATTTCAGCAATCAAACTGTGCACCACACTCTAAGAAAAAAGGAGGAGAAAGGTAGCAACAGCGACTGTTCCTCCTTGTTGTGGCCAAGTTGCCCAGAGAAGGGAGGAACAGAAGTTTGGATGAAAGGAGGAGGTCCAGTTCCTCCCTGTTCGGTTGGCGCAGGGGTAGAACATCGCACTACTGACCAAGTGGTCGAAGGTTCGATCCCTGGAAGGAGCGGTGTTTTTTCTTTTTTTTCGTTAAGTTTTTTTTATTTTTTTATTTACCAAAACAGGCATAAACAAACCCAGACCGATGGAAGGAAAATTAAAGTCCTTATTATCCACCGACGCCAAGGAAAACTATACAAATATCATTGCTACAAGCTTCATCAGCGCGCTGTTTGATAAACAAGATTTGGGCACCCAGGGATCTAAGCCGTTTACGCAGGGGCCAAGACGACGAGGTCGGTCCTTCAGTCGTTTCTTTTGCCGTGGCGTTTTCGACATTCATAAAGAAAGAAGTTTAAACACATCCGTCATAAACCGCTAAGCTTCGAAACGATGCCGACACTGCTACGTACACTGGGCGGCTGTGATCAGCTGCGATAGCGGCGGGCTTCGGGCCTCGGCCTCTTCGGCCACATTTCGTAACTCGGCTGCCTCGGCCGCCTCGACTGCCGGGCCCTGACCCTGCACTCTAAGAAAAAATGGAGGAAAAAGGTAGCACCGGCGCGTCTTCCTCCCTTCTACTGACGCGCCCCCAAGCGGACACAAGAAGAAGGAAGGAACGAGACGTTTTCCTCCTTCTCCAGGCAGACGGGAGAAAGCTTTCGCCCTCCACACTCATCTTCTTTCGGTTTCGTTTTTCGAGCACGTCGCGCACGTTGTTAAATAAATGTTGTTGAGTTGATTGAGCTTCAGCGGCAGCGAGGCCGCCTGTAATTCCGTCTTCTAGTCCAAACGTGCAGAACATTTCGGTTGCATTGACGTTTTTACTAGAAGTGTCGCAGAACCGGCCGAGGTTCGAGGTCGACCAGAGTATCGACAGTTTCGGACTGTTGCTGGCATGTTCGACGGACCTTGGTAATGATGCGTTCCGACTCTGTATGCGCATGCGCGACAGGCTGGCCAGTTGACTTCGGATTGGATGGTGATGGCTACGTGGATGAATCGGGGCGCAGCACAAATTGGTTATTTCAGTTAATACAGTACAAAAACATTCAGTTATTAACTGTTGCAGTGATTAGAATTAGTCTCTTGTAATTGCAACTGTCCATTAGACTTGAAAAAGCGTCAACAGAAAATTCATGTAAACCTAGACTGCTTGTATCTAGGTCTGGCCACGCTGTCACTGTAGCGTTTCGCCAAGATGGCCGGAGTGACGACGCCTTCGTTGTAGCAAGCGAATCTACTTCGGTCACATCTGCAAGCAAACAGCGCTTCCGCGTCCGTTCACTGCGCCTTCTATCGAGTTCGCACAGAAAACTGGGCATACGCCTCGTACGCTTAGTCATGTCGAGTAAGATCGCGTTACGTTGTCAAATAAATGTTGTTGAGTCTGATTAGAGCTTCGAGCGGCACGCGAAGGCTCGCCGTCGTAATTCCGTCGTTCTAGTCCGAAAATCTGTGCAGCAACATTTCGGCTGCATTGACGTTTTTACCACTAATTGTTTTCAAACGAACAAACGAAGCCGCTAGAAACAGCGAAGTTCCGGAGCAGTGCCAGCAGCGCTACGTACACTGGGTAAGATGGCCGTCTCTGGATTGCGCGGATTGCGGGACCTACGCGGAACTACAGTAGCGGAACCATGCGGAACTGTATCGACGTTTTCGACGTTATGGAAATCGCAGGAACTGTGTCCAAGGCAGGCAGGTTTTCCTGCCGGCTGCCTGGGTGCCTTCCGTGCTGAGTTCGGTTCTGTTTTCCCGTGCCGAGTGCCAACCGGCGTTCAACGTGGTTCTGTATTTCTGCGTGTCAGCAACATAGCAGCAACATCGTGATGGCAGTGTTGTGCGTAGTGAACAGAAGACTGGAATTATCGCCGATGTGACCGTGTGTTCGCGTATCAGTGTTGTAACAACAAGATGAGATGACGTAAACCGTCGGGCATTGATGCCGCTGGTAGGGCCGTGATTGGAGGGGGTGGGGTGTCGCAGGTTGACATTCCGCTTTACATTAAAGAGTTTAAGACCACTTGAGAAATTAGGTGCAGTCGATCGACGTGCGGATAATCATGTTGGAACGCTGGTCTGAACGGTAAGCTCCTATCGATACAGTGGCCAATGTGACTGTCGGTCCCCGAGAGCGATTGCGCTCTGGTGAAAAGACTGAACAGTACGAAATAATGACGGAAAGTACGTATATTTACATTGAAATTTTAGCATAAAGAAAAAGGTAAAATCGAGAAAAAAAGCTATCCTTTATTTTGCTGTTTAAATATACTACGGTTCCTGGAGAAACTGCCCTCCAAGTGGCGCGCTGGGATGAGCGCTAGACGTTTTCGAGCTCGCCACGGGGTAGCTCCGTACACTTAACACCTGCCGCAAGTCGCGGCTTTGACTGCATTCAAGTTGATCGAAAAGCGATCTCTCTGCCCGTGAAGCATCACTTCCAGCTGAGTGAATATCCGCTCTACACAGATTAATTCAAGACGGCAATTGCAGCCGTGCGCGAACAGCACAAATAGAAAAACAAACACTACAATAGAAATACTGGCTAGGAAGTGCCGTGCGGGGAAACAAACCCATGGCTTGGAACCGCATTGGAGCGGCTCGATTTATTGGCTTTCAAATAATTACGGCATGATCAAGCGGTTTCTTTTTAATAAGAGATTCATCCCCTGAGCCATTAAAAATACTCTCAGATGTATGACATTGCTGGAAAAAAATCAACATGCTGGGAATATTTTTTATTGCTTAGGAAGTCACCGAAAAATTCCGTACGTTCAAAACGACCAGTATAAAAGACGGAAACGCAGAGTTCGGGAGTAGTGATCGGGTTAGTGTGCTGTTGTATTGATGTTTGTATGTATGTGTATGCGCTCTATGTATGTTCAGCTGATGCTTGTACCGTAGGACGCGTAATGTGTATACCTGTGTGTAATAGAGGGTCCTGAAGCGCAATGGTGGCGTGAGAAAATAAAATATTTTTGTAGAACATGAATTGGTTGTTAACTAGCGCCACCTAGCCTAGCTACTTGCGATCACTCTGCTTGACCCTGCCATCTGGTGGCAAGCGATTTAACCTCCTTTTACGCTACGCGGCTACGCCATAATTTCGTGTTACCGTGCTGAAACGAGCCAAGAGGCTGCTTCGGATTTGCTTTTTCTGAGAGCGGCTTTTGGTTTTGCGGGCGAATGGTTTACCACTCCTCCGTGATGTGCGGTTGACGCAACGGTTGACGAAGGAATTGTGGCTCGAGGAATAGCAAAGGTAAGACAAAGTGCGCGAACTGGGTGCCGGTTGTCTCCGTTTAACATCGCAGTGCTGACGATGAGACGACTGAGTGACTGCATGCTTTCAAAACGTAAGTTTCTTTACCTACAGGGGAAGCCGGCTTCGGAAATAAATACAGTTCGCGGAAAGCTCGTGTTACGTTTTTATTTGCTGCTCCTCTCGCTCCGTACAATAGACTTCGTGTTCTCGTTAAGCCTTATTGAGCTCGATTTGCTCGATTCGTGGCCGCCATAATGAGATGCAGGCGACGGAGGAACTTTTGCTCCCCTGCTTTAGGGACGAAAGTTTCTCCCTTTCCGTAGGAACATATGTGTCAAGAGCGTTCCTCCCTTTAGGGAGGACTATACTGACCTTTTTTTCTAAGCGTGCAGCAAAACTGACCATAGAGAAACATTGATTGGCTCTCATGTATATACGAGGCAATGGCGGCGGAGGACGAAGCATTGCACAGTGACGTTACGTGCAGGACATGTATGTTCAGGTAAATTGAAGTCTCCGGGTTAGAGCTGACAGCTTGTACCTTAGTCTTCCAGTTGAAATAAATGGTCCTTTTTATTTTATTTTTATTTTTTGTTAGGAATGATTTGGCTGCCTTTGTCCACTTTCTTCGGCTGGCGAGAGAGGCAGTCTGAAGGGGACAAAATCAGATTTCAGACGGAACTCCGCAGTCCTAATGAGTGAGGACTTATTAGGCGCATTTATTCCTGCCTTTCGACATTTTTCCTTTCTTAGTAGATCTTTGAGAAAAACTGCTGAGAAAGCTTTTTTTTTTATAGTGTACACTGTTATGGAGTGTATTCTATATTATGCAGGCGATGTTGGAGCTGTAACTAGTAAGATTTAGAAATCTAATCATAACACAATTTGGTAGAAAAATTAACTAACCCTGCGAGGTCACCTGACTTAACCTGGCGTTTAATGAACAATAACTGTATAGACCAAATTGCGACCACTACCTCAACAGCGCCTCCGTTTACTCAAAGATAACAGACGTCGACACCATGCGAAATTATTCGGAATATATGTCGGACATACAATCCGTATGAAATGCAAAGTCACGAAAACTATCACAGAATGAGACTATTCTCTCTTTGCGCCTTACTGTAGTAGAAGCAATCATTCGTCCGATCACGCACTATGACGCAGTTAAAATCGGTGCCAGACGTCCTCTTTACTTACTTATCATCTAGTGCAGCGTGATTGAAACTTGTGGTAGATAATTAATCGACATAATGATACGACACCAGGAACTAAAACAATTTTCGGCATACTTCTGTTTCCGGAATGACAATGCCAGCAACCAACGTGTCATTTAGAAATCGTATCAATTCGAATATCGCGAAACAGAAAATGCAAGAACAGTTCAATCTGATCCATTCAAATGTATACCGCTAGAGGAGCAATGAGGCTGGGTGAGGACTTACTTCACTCCCGACAGAAACCTTTGGACAATGAACTTCCATTGTTCGCGCCGACAAAAATGTTTTTTTTTTTGCTTTTATGAAAGGTCGGAACTATTTCGGAAACCGTAGAAGCCGAAAATGAAAAAGGCTACACCCAAGTGGCATCTGGTGTCCCAAAAGGTTTCTATCGGAGATGAAATGTAGATGCAAAATCCTCTAAAGAGAAATAAAGCTTGTTCGCAAATATTTAAATCACAAATAAGGTTGCTAACAATTAAAACACATATAAGGCTGATCTCGACTTAAAGGGACACTGAAAGGGTACCTATGCGCTCCAAGGCTTTTTATTTGTACACGAAATATGAGAGCCCAACAACCCAGAACACAATTTGCGGCTCGAACTTCATTTTCTTTCCGCCCGAAAACCGGCAATCGAGAAAAGGCCGGTTTGAGTTCCGCTCGCTCTCTTTTTCGTGGTCACTTGCCGTTCACTATGGTTTAGACACAACCGCCGAATATAATCAAGATTGTTGGTTAACGAAGGCACACACTCAATATTAAAAATATTAAAAAAATATGACACCGATATTTTGTGGCTTCTAATAAAGTGCAGATACGTAGATCGAAAAAAAAAGTTTCACAGCCACGTGACTTCCGGCAACCCTCTCCTCCTCTATGCTTATTGTTCCTCCCCAGACCAGTTTCGGTTTCGGTTACGAGCAATTGCGTTTTTTTTTCTGTTTTTTTTATTGAGCATATACGTAACGCTGTGGCGAAATATGTATTGGGTAGTATTCTGACATCATAATAAATCGCCTAGCAAAATATTTTTAAAAAACATTAAAGGGGGAGGGGTGGAGGTGTCAGTGTATCTTTAAAGCAGAATTTACAAGTGGTTAATATTCACAATCAATACTGTTCAAATTAGATGCAACTCAACCTTAATATAAAATTAGGAGTGCGTCTTATATGCTAATTTCTTTCAAAGCTTACATACATTCAAGCGACACAAACTGAATCTTATGAGAGGCAATTCAAATCTGATATAACATCCATAAATTTATTCGGCTAGTTTTTAACCAAACAAAAAAACAAATCAATACATTTTTACTAAATACAAAGCAGCCATGTCCAAGGCAGACTAACTTCTCGCCAACGCTGACAAGAGGACTGTCTCAACGGGATACACAGGAAATAAAAAAAAGAAACACAACACAACAAACGATAAAACGAACTGCTGTGTTTGCGTATATACTAGGCATAAAGAGCGCGAGGATTTCTCCTTCAACTCGGGGCTTGCTGTATGTACCGCCAGCAGAGGCGGAAAGGAACCGGATAGCACTCAGTCGAAATTGTTCCCCGAGTTGTACGGGAAACTTGTTCTTCGCAGAACGCATTCACGTTGACTTGCTGTTCTTGTTGTTGTTTCGTTATGTTTTCTTTGTGTTAGAAGTGTTTTTTTTTATAGCATTCGGTCGTATGTTCGAGAAACAGATCGCACTTTGCATAAAGTACAGACCCCGCTTCCTTTTCTTCAAATAAAACAGGGAACGACGATATATAACACTAGACTTGCCCTACTCTGCCCGGGAAATTTTTTTTTCTGTAAAATGTCATTCTTTTTTATTTATTTTTTTGTGTTTTGAGTGTTTTTGTAGCAAAAAAAAAGTGTGGGGGAGGAGAAAGGGCGGGTGTAGGCACAAGCTGGCGTTTGTGGCATTAGGACGATAGCGGCGTTTTATCTTGGAAACTTCCATTGGAACACCAGGCAACGTGACTAAGTTGCAAAATATGTAGCCTCTATGCAGCACACAGGAACGTGTCAGTAATCCAAACTAATAGTTCGCAGACTGTCCGAGTTTGTATGAAGGAGGGCAGAAAGCAGGGGGAAAACAGCAGTAATCTTGAAAGGATGCTAACAAGATAACCATTACTCCAGCGTCACAGTTGCTTTTTCAGTTCTTGTTTTATCCAGCACGGCTTTTCACTATCTCCAAAAATAGAAACACCCTGGCGGCATTTTCATTTTTCTTCTTCTTTGCTAAGTATATTTGAGCTGATTTTCCTTCCCTCCCCCCACCCGTCCACTTTTGCGGCGCTCACTAACTGATTCCATTAATTCATTTAATCCGTCTCGATGGCTTAGCACCTTGATAGAAAACGCTCGATGAAGACGCAACAAATTATAGAAAATTTAAAAATATAACCGCAACGCCATTTTGGTGTCGAAGCGGCGAGGCGATATTGCTAAGTTACCCTGGCGTTAATGAGGTTTCCCGCTGATTACAACCCTGCATTCCCGCTCATTTAAACTTATCCCCCTAGGGCGCCCGGAAACTGATAACCCATCATGCTGATGCGGTAATTTATCGATCTTGAAATGAAATTCGCATCACTGGTGTGCCGCGTGTCAATTTTCTGTGTTTGTTATCAGAGGTATCGCGTCGATTGTACGATTGTCTGGGTAATTTTCGCTCATATTTCTTCTTTTTTGTTTTCACGCCCTGCGTTTTTTAAGTCGTCTTTGACTACGAAGGACATCTTGTACGTCTGTTTTCCCCCAAATCACTCGGGGGAACCAATACACCTTTTTTTAAATCCATCAGGCAACATTGGCAGGCGCCATTGCTTGGGCACAAAGCGCGTGATTGGATCCGACTCCTCGCCGAATGCTGACGTCACTACTCGTGTCCAATACGAGCTGAGCCAGGTTCACGCCGAACGCTGACGCAGGTCTCGTGTCCAATACATGCTCAGAGTCTGTGAGCAAACAACGGCGAACAGCCGTATGCGCGGACTTTCGAAAAAAAAAAAAAAGGAATATTGCTCCAGCTTACGGAAGGAGCTGCAACAATCGGAGCGATTGAGGAAACTGAAAACACGTTTAGGCCCAAACAAAGAACAGTCTGTGCTGTACACTGAACATCACTTTTGACGTGCTTGCCGGAAACGTGGCCTAACAAAAACTTCCTTGTTTTTTTTTTTTGTTTGTTTGTTTTGTTTTTTTTTGGCATAATTATGTTTTTAGTTTCGCCATTTTTTAAGGTAGGTCCATCCGTAGACGGCAGCGGTTGGCTGTAAAAAAATTGAAGACTTTTGTTGTTTTTGATAGTAGAGCTTTTTTAATTTACCGCACGTGACGCATTTTTGTTCTCTTCACTACTAAAATTTAAAAAAATATATATACATTGTAGATTTAAGATACGGCGGTCGTGACAGCTCGGAACTGCGTATATTTACTCGACGTTGTCTACGCCTCCCAAGGTGGTAGGTGTAGTCAAAGCTAATGTCACGCTGAACCGGAAGCAGGCGCTGTATGAACATCCGCTTCCGCTCAAGATGACCGGAAGCAGTTAGCTCGTGTCGCTCAGAAGATACTACATCCGGTTCCGAAGGCAGCGAACGTTCAGGCGCTCCAGCGGTTTCTCAAAACAGCATTTTGAGGAAATTGATTAGATTTCCGAAGCTGCAACATTCCAGCTCAAAACAGAGTACATGTAAGTAGGTATCCAACGTTAACCGGGTGATGCCGCTAGCCTAGTACGCAAGAGTCATTTCCTGTAATACATATCAATATATCAGTATATCTATTTTTTATACCTAGGATGTTAAATTGCCGCGAGACTGTACCTCTTGTCACAAGAAACTTCACTGCTCGAGTTGTCAGGAAGCTGCGTCGTTGGGTGCATGCCAGAGCCATCTTTGGCCATTTTCCTGTAGACACGGGGCAGCAGCGAATTGCCGCAACGCACTTAGACCTTTAAGACTCGATCGCACCGCTGACACATCATGCAAAAGGCAGCCCGCAGGCACAGTCCGAGGTCCTCCTTGTACCAGGGTCACACTGGTCATACAAAACACTGCCTGCACAACTGTTCGAAGCATGCGCACGTGAAAGAAACACATGCTTTCCACGTGCTTTAGGCTTCTCCGCAGATGATTCTGTCCACATGTCTGCCGCGAACGCCGTACTGTCTCCCGTATGATGCACGAAAAGTGTGTGACTGTGCTTCTAAACTCGAAATTTAGAAGCATGTGTTCCCTGCACTTACCTAAACGCGGAGTGACAAAGTCACGGATGTCGCTCAGTGAAATGCTCCCTTCGGTGTTCTTATCGGACGCTACGATCTCGGCGGCTGCGCAGCCCCAAGGAGAGGCTCGGGAATGGCCACGTCTTTCGTTTCTTTAGTTGTCGGTGACAACGGAGACCTTTGCACACACCGTTTCAGCCGATTTCACGTTTTCGTGTTCTGCAGGGAAATAAACTTACATACTTTTTGTTTCGCTTCCCTTTTTCTGAGAGTGTAGGGCAGGGGTTTTTAAACACCGGCCCGTGGGCCAAATCCGGCGCACATAGGTCTGGCGACCGGCCTGCGGCTGGCCGAGGTTCTTCAGGCCGGAGGGCGCCACGAGAGCGCACGACACGAGAGCGCTGAACAACAGCTGCATTCACTACGGTGCCTTTCCACGTGGCAGAACGTTCAAATATTGAATCCCCTTCGCTATAGTAACTGGGTTGCTATACGTTAGATTATCTGCCACGCGACAGCCAGCACTGCACAACATGTGAGTGCGGCTTCATATTTCGTCATCAATCGTACGAACGAACGGATTGATTTCTAGCGCGTTCAAAATTCGGCGTTTTCCCGACCTTTGCCAGAACTAAACCCGATAATGATGTAACACCCACGCGCACGGGAGGCTCCTGTAGCCTAACGTGCGCTCCAGTGCAGTTAAGTAGCTGGCGGATGTACTTCGTGGAGAGCCTCAAAGGAGCAGCGAGGCAGCCTACGTTTGCATAGCGAAGAATCTGAGCAAGCTATAGTTGAAGGCTACGACCGTAGGTGCATGCTCGACTTCCACCGCGGTGTTTCACAGTCATTCAGTTTTTAATGTTTTCTTTTATATTATGGAACGGCAATCAATAGACAACTATATCTCCAAAACTCTGTGTCTTGCTCCTTTATTTCAAGTTAGCGAACGTTGTATTTTTTAGAGTTTCCACAGCTTTCGAAATGCGACTCCCTTTGGTGTAAAAATTTCAGCTCTGTGAAAGTATGTTTGAAAACCCTAAAATCAATTATTCCCAAGGCGCGCACGTGCGCTGTCGTGACGCGCGCTCTAATGACACGCGCTTTCTTGTCGCGCGCTCTCCCGCCGGCGCTCAACCGCGTAAAAGAAAACACCAGAAGAAGACAAAAAAGAGAAAACTACTTATTGTAAGGTGTGTGTGTGTCCTCCTGTAATTTAATTCATTGGACATTTTCATCACCAGCATCACCATGCTTATAGTCCCCTCTTTCATATCTGTGTAACTACGTATGTTAGAAGACCTTTGCCTTCCCATGTATACATTGTGCTTGGTGTCTTGTGTCGTATTTATTGCCTATTGTCAGCAACCGTCCCATCATTCTCTTTACTCTTCTGCCCTGTTGGAACATGCCAAAGTTACGATGCACTTTGATTTATACCTGACGAGTTTTCTGGGTCCCAATTATTGTGTAATGCTAAAGGCAGCTAATTATTACATTTCGAAATAAAGTAGAGGTATTCTTCCACCTCATATTCTACTTTTTTCAGACGCCATTCTTGGGCAAACTGTCCTTCAGTTGTCTAAACATCGATATGCATTCGATTGTGACTGAAAAGGGAACTTGCTTTCCAATACAAATCAAAGCAATTGGTCAGTTTTATTAACATGACATAATACGTATTTATTTTGTTATAACTATAAAATGTTCTCGTTTCTTGTATAAATATAGCAGGCCACTGCGCTTCTCTCTAACACCACGAACCTTACATTCGTAGTATTTAAGTCAGTGCTCTCAAATTCACTTCAATGCGGAGGCCAGATAGCCCCCCCCCCCAAAAAAAAAATATCGAGGGCCAACATAGGGCAAAGGGGGGGGGGGATTAATATATTTTAGTACAAAAAGAAAAGCAGCGATGGTGTTCTACGTTGCAACGCAGCCAAGTATTTCAGCGACGCCCAGAGATTTTCTAAAGAGGGCTCTTGTGCTGTTTGCATTTTGTAAAATAGCCGTTTCGCCAGTCCCGTCTTTAGCTCTGATTTATGCATACAACTACTTCATTTGTACCTAGTCTGGTTACAAGATTTAAAAAAGCACGATCAAGCCACCGCGCCCGATTTTTTTTTTTAATACGAATAGAAACTGAGCACACACACATTACTATGTCGCTCAATTTACTCGGAAAGCATCTGAGTTCAATACGTCTCGAAAAAAATTATTTTTGTTGTCGTTGCTTTTCTGGCGATTTTTATAGCAGAAATACAAAAACAAATATTTGTGTCCTAAGTGCATATAAAACGAAACAATCCTCGATCTGAAAGAAAACAAATTAGTGCCAAATATGTTAAAATGTCACAAGAGCAGAACTACATTTCCAGTGGACATGAATGGACGACAAGAGGTCATTCAGCGCTCGAGGCTAACGAACGGGAGGTCGCAGCCACAGGACGCTTGCGGGCCGCGTCCTAGATAATCACGGGCTGCGTGCGGCCCCGGGCCGTGTGTTTGACATCCCTGACTTAAACTCACAAAGACATATCTAACAACTGTCAATACTAGCGGCCTTAGCGAAAACGAAACATTTGTTTCCCAGTTGCTCGGCTATGGAGTAGGAGTGAGCATGGAACCGAAAGCACGCATCTGGGTTTATGCGGTGCACTGCGCAATAACTAAATGCACAGTCCAGCCAGGTTGCGCTTTACAGATAGTTGCACTCGCAATTACCGACTGTCTCTTGAGAAAAGTCTGCGAACCAGTATCCGACTAATTCCGGCCCACATGTACCCCCCCTCCCCCCCCCACCAACCCCCGGGCCAAAAAAATAATTTATATATTTTGTCGTTGCGCTAAAAATGCGGCATCGTCCAACAAACCTCCCCACAACGTAAAAACAAAACGAAAACATTGTTAGGTTTTATGCCAACAGCTGCAGCCAATTTCGCGTTTTCCCAAGCGAGTCTCTGAAATTTAAAATTTAATCTAACCCAACACGCACTCACGCACGCAAGCGGCTCGGCGCAGATTCAGACGTCGCAATCGTTCCAAACCCACTTTGGGCGTATAAAAAGGGTTACAAAAGACGCCGGCGCGGTTCTCCCCAAGCGTCCTGTGGGATTCGTGCATATTCGCGGAGATTTACATCTCGCCTTTCTTTCGAGGAAACTTCATATTCCTAATCCGAACTTCAAAGGAGTTTTTAAAACCGAGTAATGGTAAAATAGGGTATCTTTTTGTTTTTCAGCTTGTATATAATATCAACTTACACCGGAATTGAGGAAACATCTGACTGATGTTGAAGAATAGAAATTACCTTATTTACTCGTGCAATAGCCGCACTGTTTATGAAAAAAACCTGAGGGTTCGCTTTTTCGCGGAGCACGCAGATTGCCAATCACCGCGATCGACAGCATGACTCCAGCGGTTTACAGGACAGATATAACGTCTCCGTGCGAAGATACTATCTGTGAAGATTGCATTTGTATGGAGAATCGTGTTCTCGATCTAATTATTCGCTATGTTATTTATGCGCAACGCAATGATTCGCAGTATATCTGTTATGTGGGAAAGTAGACGCAAGGGCCTTGTTCATAAATAGTGCGGCTATTACTTGAGTAAATACGGTATATCTCACGAGGAGCTGTTAGGTATTTTAAAGTGTACTTTGATTGATTTAAATGTAATATGAGAGCGTCCCATACGCTCTACGAACCCTGGACCGCCTACTTTCCCGCAAAACCCTATTGGCGGAGACAAACGCTGCGATCTTCGGAGGGAGAAGCCTGGTGAACGACGAGGCTGAAATTATGACATTGGTCATGCGAAAACTGTCTGCGGACATATTCGAAGCGTGCACATGTATAAAGCAAACATGCTTATAACATGCTTGGGGCGGAGTGTTCGCGGGAACTTCTGGCATCATGTCCGCGACGAACACATCGTATTGTGTATGATGTTTAACCGAAGGGAGGGCGGCTTTTGGACCGCGCGACTTCGCTGTTTCATAAAGCCGGGGTCACACTGCTTATAACGCGAGTCACCACCGCGAGATTCGCGCTTCGAATGCAGCATGACAATGAGTTCAAGGAGGAAACTTGGCACGAGGCATTCGAACTACGGATATTGCGGTGACTGATGTTTGCAGACTGTCTTTTGTATGATGTATGACCAGCGTGATCCCGGCTTTACAATGCCGGGAGCTCAGCACACGGTTTCTACTTTGCCAACCCCAGCGCGCGGGTATGACTAAAGTTGGCGGCATAACATAATCACCAGGCCACGTGGCTGCTTGTTCTGGCTCCGAGTTGAGGGGATCAACTATGCTTATATTTCTTTGCTTTCGTTTCGAAACAGACAAGTATACAGGGTGTGTTTATTGTTTTTGTTTTTGTTCTTGTTTTTTTTTAATCTTTACAGATTTGTTTTAAAAAAAGCCCTAAAAGCTACAGTTATCCGGTTTGTCCAGGTGAGTTCTACGGCTAGACGGACATAGCATATAAGGCTAATCGTAACGATCAGTCGACAAATTAAAGGTATCCCAAGGAGGTTGCTGAGATCGCCTAAGTATGGCGATAACTCACTCTGCTGACTCCACGCATCCGAGAAATCATTAAATAATGACGATACGTGGTCGATTTCCCTATCAACGCGACAGCGTTTAGGAGCTCGTGTGGCAGAAAAGCCGACGTCGGCGTCAGTGTCGGTGGGACGGGAAAATCCTGATTGGTAGGTAGAGGCATGACGTCGCAGCCAAATAACATCGCGCGGAAACTAAAAAAAAAAAAAAAAAACCACAACGTTTGGGTGAAACGGGAGTTCACGCGTGGAATGAAAGTAAATTAAATATGGCGTGTAAATAATAATGTTGGCACCTTTGCATTATCATGATAACCACAAAAATGCTGGCCCGTCAGCCTTGTTGGTGTTACGACTGGTGGCAGCTGATAAAACCCGTTTGCTCTACTGACGTATAACTTTTGGCTAGCTCAATCGGTGGAGCGCTCCACTGGAAATGGAGAGGTCCCTGGTTCGATACCAGGAGCAGGAGGATTTTTTTGGTCACACACCAGACGCCTAGCTGTGTTTGGAGTTTTGTGTTTGTCTTTTATTCCACTTGTTCCACTTCTCCAGCGACTATTATCGTCATGATATGTAGCACAAATTAAAGGCCGCCACGTGTCTCAAATTATTTCACTTTATAAAGTAATCTATCTGCCTTAAATAAAGCATTTGAAAAATTTTAGGCGGAGGCGGGATTCGCACTCACGACCCTTCCGTCACGAGCCAGACACACTACCAACTACGCCACGCATAATTTTTTTTTAATTTTATTATTGTAGGTTTTGCATACACGCTTGCACGATTTAGGACCTAGCGGAGGTTTAAAGCGCCTCTGACACGCCAAAAAAATAATAATTTTTTTCATGCTAGGCGTTGAAGTGGCATATCAGGACATCACGAAAAAAATTGTTTCACTATAAAGTTGCGTAGTTTTCTTTATAACAAAATAGAAATACGAGGCCCAATTCAAAGTTCCCGCCGTGCACTGTGACGTAACAGTGTACCGCAAGGTGTCGCGGCGGTCAGAAGGGAGGCATCACCGGAAGTCACGTGAGTTGTATCCCTCCTCGTGCTTACCGCGAGCGCGTGTAATATTTTTTTAAATATTTTTGTTATTCTCCGCATCTCCACGAGCGATCGAAGCAGACAAGGTTTCTTTTATTTGCCTTTCATCGCTTAATGTTGCTGTAAAGGTAGAAGAAGCGGAGTCAGTGAATTGACGTGATCAACTACAATGCCTAGAAGGTGCTGTGTGAGGGACTGTCCCGGTATTTCAGCAACTGAAGAAGAGATCACACCGCATGCATTTCCGAGAGACATACATCGGCCGCATGTGCACCTAGTAAACAAGTTCTACTCATGTTCTAAGACAAAATACATACTTTGTGCTCGACGTTTACTTGTACTTTGTACACAAACCAGTTCGTATTCTTTAGACGGCAGGCATCTTTAGCCTGGAGAGTATCCCATGATTCAACGACCTCGGTGTCTGAACCTTCAGCAATGCGATCGGGCGTGTCGTATGCTAGCAATCCTAATTTCTGCGAGCGTTCTAAATTTTTTTTTCAAAACTTGATAGCTTGTTTTGCGCCCAGTATAGCTCTGTATGATCGGACTGACGGCATGCACTCATACACTGGCTTGTACTCGGCAACGCTTTCATCATTGACCTCCATCACGTCGATCCACTGACTCTTCGTCCTCAAATTTTACAGCACGCAAACTAACCAACGGTGCAGCGGTAAAGAGCTAGTGGAACTGAAACTTCGTTTCCTACAATCGCGCGTACGAAAAGCAGAATAAAAAAAAAAATCTTAGGCACGGTCGCGGAGAGCACGAGGAGTGAAACTCACGTGACTTCCGGTGAACTCACTTTTAGTGACGTAGGTCGATGCCTCCCTTCTGACCGCCCCGACACCTTGCGGTACACTGTTACGTCACAGTGCACGGCGGGAACTTTGAATTGGACCTCGTATTTCTATTTTTTATAAAAGAACTACGCAACTCTATAGTGAAACAATTTTTTTGTGATGTCCTGATATGCCATTTCAACGCCTAGCATGAAAACAAAATATTTTTTGGCGTGTCAGAGGCCCTTTAAAGGAGCGGTGCAACGATACTCAATTGGAATGTTTTCTCTTTACACGAGCTTACTCGCACACCTGCGGAGTCAAGGTATACTCACACGCAACGTCACCGGCCAAGAAACTCCTTTGTTGCGGTGTAATTTCAAGGACAAAAGCGATCATTTTCATTCAATCTCTCCTTTGCACAAATTTGATGACGTAACGTGGGGATCGCAGTACACTCCAATGACGATATTTGAATGCAGTTCATAGATTGGACCCGAGCATTGCGTGGGCACTTGATTTGGGCTCGTGATAATTACTAGCTCGAGAAGCATTCGGGTAGTGGCCCGTGTCCAATCGCTGCAACGACGACTATAGCCGAGCCATAACAATGCCAGGAACTCAGCGCGTGTCACTGTAGCTTTGCCAACCCTTAGCGCCTGGCTATGAGCAACATTGGCGGCATATACTCCGCTCCAGATCACGTGGCCGCTTGTTCTGGCTGCGAGTTGAGGGGTGAACGCTGCTCGTTTTTCTTAAGTTTTTTTCTGGAACTTCTATTGCGTGGGGTGAAAAACGAACGCGTGTTTCATAGGTCATTAACGTCAGGGATCCGTTTTAAGCGGTATTTGCGGAAAGTACAAAAATTGTTGCACCGCCCCTTTAAATGTGTAGCTATCGCGTTCCACTCTTACAGGCGAAGCTTTATCGTCCTCTTGTAATTTTTAAAAAAGCAATCAAAGATCGCAACACACCGAGGTCATCTCCGAGGATGGGAGGAGCATGTTCCGAAACCAGGACCACTGTCAGCCAATAGCAAGTGAAGTATCCTCGCGCCCGACCGGTGGAACCGCAGAGTGATAGTATCTCGAATGCGCGCGTCTCGTTGCCCATATACAGCCCGCACTACGATTCAACCCAGCGAGAGCGCGCTCGAGAACTGACGACCGGGCACATCACTCCCGCTAAAAAACAAAAAAAAAAACATATTACTCTGTTTTAGAGACGATTATTGCAGTACTATGTTTCCTCTCCGCGAAACAGTGAAATTTTTTATTACTCTTATTTGCTTGTATTCTTTACAAAAGCATGTAGATTTGGCAGACATGTACAAGTTACTCAAAAAAGTAATGAAGTTAAGTTACTGAGTATTTGCCTCAAAAGTACTTTGAGTAGAGTAGAAATTACTCAAACAAAAAGTAATTGCGCAAATTACTAACTACCATAAAAAGTAGCTAATTACTTTTCAAGTTACTTTTATATGTTTTTTGTAGGGCAACAAGAAAGTTCATAGGTTTTGATTCGTTAACGAGATTGTGCTAGCCGAATATGAATCGGCTTGTTTATTCACAAAAATGCTTTCAATAGCTGGTTCTGCTTCTGCGTGCCCAATTGTTCTGTACTTTTTTGTTTTTTTCGTCAATAATGTACTGCGAATGTATCATTTCTACTTTGAGGTTTAGCACTGCCTGTGCTTGATTTTTGTAGACGGTGTTGGCTTGTTTACAGTGTTGAGTAAAGTACACCTAAAAGTACTTGAAGTAAAGTACAATGTAAATGAGAGGTTATGTATTTCCAGTAAAGTGGTAAGTGCACCGGGTGCAATATACTTGAAATAATTTACTATATATACAATATATTTCAACATAAAGTACGAGTACTTTTAACGCAATCTTTCATGATGCCCTTTCATTCTTTTACACAGTGTTCTTTTAACTGGTATGCATTGCTCCAGGGGTAATCGGAGGTGCATCAGTTTTTTACAGAAATGGTAGCCAATATTGTATAAACTCAAGTGGCCACAGAGTAGTTGTTTTACTCTCGCTGACAAGCTGTTTGACGCGATCAACTTATAAGGCACCTGTTTCTGTTTGTCTTATAGCCGCCATTACTTCACTCAACGAAATGACCAGATGACGCCTCGAAGGAGCGCGTTTTCACACGACGATACGACATTTTTTGTTTTCAAATTTGGAGAATGTATATTGAAGTTGGGAGTTTTACTTTCCTGGAAAGGTACCAGAAAAAATACTTTCATAAAGTACAAGTACATGCTCAGATAATGTACTTCAAGTAAAGATAAAACTTTTCTAAACAGTTGTACTTTAAGTACCATGTACTTATAGTGCTTCCCAACACTGCTTGATTATTATTTTTTATATAAAACGTTGGGGGAATTACTAAGGTTCCTCGAACGATCTTCGAATCTTAGAAGACCCGCATATTTTGAGCTTTCGGGAGGAAAGGCAACGCAAAACGGTCACTTTTGTGTTGCCCTTCAGCACCCAAGTCTTCAAGTACAGCACAAACTACGGGAGTACCAGATGAACTTCAAAGCGGGTGCTGAATTTTGTTTCCTCCTTTGAGTGAGGATGCAGTGTGTACACCTCCAGTAGTGGCGAGAGTTCCTACGTTGGGGAGAAGCGGGCACAAGCCCTTTTTTGAAATGTGTCAAGTCTACTTGAGCTTCGGGACACAAACAAACGCCAGTCTTCGGCGCTAATCCCATAGTTACTTGGCCTCTCTTGCGTCGTCCGTGTTCGCTCCCCGCGCCTCGTAGCAGTGTTGTTGCAGTGTGGGGCTCGTGAAATTTTTGGGGGCTTTTGGACTCTCTAAACCCCTTTCTCCCCCCCCCCCCCCTTCTCTTTCCTACGCCACATGCATCCCCCTTTTTGCAAATATCAGCTGACCTTCCAACATCTTATCTTTTTTGTGCAGGGATGTTTGTTGACAGGCAAAACATCCACTAAAATTCGAAAGTAATTTGTAATTTGAGTAGAAGTTACTCGGAAAAAGTAATTAAAGTAAACTACTAACTACCGAAATCAAAATGTAATTGAAAGTTACTAAACTACTTAGAATGTAGTTAAACTACAGTAACTTGAGTAGAGTTGTTAAACTACGTACAAGTCTGAGACCTGGTAATAACAGCGTTTGCAATCTTAACGAAACGTCGCGTTTTTATTGGGTCACATGTCGTACTGGCTGCTGGAACAATGCTCCTCCGATCGCCGGAGATGACCTCGGAGTGTTCGATCTTTGATTGCTTTTCTTAATAGGAATTATCGGCCGCGCATCGTAATGATTTATAGATTTCTAGGATGCTTAGTGCCGGCACAGTGAGCTATCGCCATATTTAGGCGATCTCAAAAACCTCCTGGGCACCTTTAAGTAAAATTTGTTAATTAACTTTTAATTGGTAAAAATGGACACATGGTTCCAATTAGAAACTTCCTGAGCGTCATCCAAAACCACTAAATCAATATTTTTTAAATGTACCTGGGGCGCGTGAAAAACGCAATAGTGCTCGTGCAACAGTACTCATACAACAGGTACAAGGCTGGGGCTGTGATAAAAGACGGAGAAATCGCACGAGAACTTTATCGCCAAGCTAGCTTCGCTCCTCGTGCTCGACTGGTAACTTTAGCGCACTTCTGCGCTTTTCACGCGCTCAGAATAATTCTGAAAATCACTGATTTAGTGCTTTTTGATGACGCTCAGCAAATGTCTCATTGGAACTATATATATCTATTCTCACTAATTAAAAACTTAGCACATTTTGCCTAATTAGTCAACTGATCGCAACGATTAGCCCCTATACTATGTCCCCCTGGCCGTATAACTCACCTGCACGAACTGCATAAGAGTTGCTTTCACAGATATTATTAAACAAATCTATAAAACTTTAAAAAAAATAAACTGTGTAAATAACCGGATCGAGACAAGTGCCCGCATCGACGCATACGCAACCAATGCGGGCGCGAGAAATCCCTGGCGCAACGTCAGTCCGGGGACGGCGTGGTCTCAAGAGCTATTTTAATTACTTTGTTATTCTGCCTCAAACTAATTTTAAGGCACTAGTTTTTTTGTTTTGTTTTTTATATTCGCAATTTCGGAGATCAAATAAACAGCAGACACGTGTTTTCTCTCAAACAAAAAGAACCAGCCTTGTTTCATAAAAGCGAACATGAGGAAACCATTTTCGACTTCTAACTTCTAATGTACCAAATGGATGAATGAATCCGTACGACGGAACTTTCAAAATCGGTCGGTAGCATGCGCCACCTATCCACGCTGGCCACATGACCATTTTTTAAAGTCCCTCTATACTGAACGTAGCGCCATTGATTGGCCCTTCGACATACTCTCACCCTATAAAAAAATCCTCCTCCTGTCTTTATTGTTCCCCTACTCCGCTACCACTGACCGATATGCCGAGCGTCCGTCCTCTTTCGGTTCGCCACTTCCGCCCGCCATTTGTGTCCTCCCGTGTCGCCGCCTCGCATTCTCCGGCGGCGTGCATATGTATAGACCTTTCCGAAAATCAGCTCCTGTGCGCTGCCATCTTTTTCTGCTTGGCTGTAGAACGCCTTCTGAGCATGCGTTGTAGCTCTGTTGTCCGTATATAAGACGCTGCGCATGCGTCCACAGCTCAATGACTCAGCATTTTTCGCCCGGATAGATAAGCCTTGGAAAGGTGTATTAGCCTCCTCTATACTCACAAAGCCTGGCAGTCGCAGATTTCGAGCGCGAAGATATGGTAACACAGATCATCAAAGAGCCATTTCTCGGGGAACCTGGACGTCAGCCCACAGCTTTCGCAGCGGCGAGGACCTGAAACAGACTTGTTCGCTCGGGAGAAGTCTGCTTCGGCGTCTCGCCGCAGCATGGCGCCAGTCACGTGGCTCTCCTCTGATCCGTTGTCTGCCGCTCCACCTTTTCCATTTCGGCGGCCGCTTCTCGTGGCGATCTGCCAGGCTTTGTCGGTATATAGGAGGCTATGTCTATGCATACAACGTTGCCAGCCGCCGGTCAAAGCTTTTTTCTATCCGTAGAGCGCATGTTGCGTGTTTTGCTTTTAGAAACGTCATCGAACTGCTGCTATGACGTCGCATTTCTAAACCACTTGCGCGTGTTTACAACACGCTCATTCGCGTTTTTTTCACCTCGTTGTTACTTTGGTATGTAAAGGCAGAAATATAAAGGCACAAGTGGTAAGGATTTTTGCTGTCGAGTGTTCTAAAAACGAGCGAGTCGACGACACGGAAACTGCGGTGTGCTTTGCTCCGTTCCCAGCGTAAGATCACGGCTTCGCAATCCATAACAGAAACGTGTGCGCCCTCATCGCTTTGGTTCCCCCTGTCCGCTGAAGAGGAAATAAGATTATGACGCTCCATCTCACAGTTCAATTTTATTGTGTGAATGTTTATAAAGCGGAATGTCGCATCTGATCTCAAACCGAATTAACCGAGCAGACACACAGCCGAAGCCTCGACAAAGCTCGCCTGCCTGCTCCAGATGCGAAGTGGAGTGTTATTTTTTATTCGAAACAGATTTTTAAGAAAATGTTTCTTCACTGCTACGTGCATGCCTTCTTTACCGTGTTTCTTGAGCTCGCCGGACATTTGAGGGCCGAAAAACTGTCGCAGTCGAGGTGATTAATGAACAAAAATTAATTCATCAATTTTTTTTATTTTTGAAAATAGACATATGGTTTTAATTAAAAACTTGCTGAGCGTCATTTAAAACCGCTACGTCAGTAATTTTCAGAGCGTTTCGAGCGCGTGAGAAGCGCAGTAGTGCTCTAAAGTTACTACTCGTGCAGGAGGTACAAGGCTAAAGCAATGATAAGAGACGGAAAAATCGCGCAGGTGCCTTATCGCACTGGTAACTTTGTACCTGCTGCACCTGTTGTAACTTTACCGCACTACTGTGCTCCTGACGCGCTCTGTCTTTCTGAAAATGACTGATTTAGTGGTTTCAAATGACGTTCAGCTAGTTTCTGATCAGAACCATATATGTCTATTTCCACTGATTAAAAAGTTAATTAACAAATTTTAGTTAATTACTCACCAGACTGACGGTTGTTCAACCCTCAAACGTACGCCAAGCTCAAGAAAGATACAGTAAAGACGGCATTCACGTAGCAGTAAAGACGCGTTTTTTTAAATATGTTTCGAATTAAAAAATGAAAGCCGTTTACAACTCCCTGTAACGCCGAATTAGAGCGCAGCTCTTGAGGAGGAGGTAGGGAAGGGTACTGAGGGGAGGGTATACCCTTCCTCCCTCCTCCTCACCTCCTCATCCTGCCTGCTACTCCTTCCTCCGAGTGGCGTCGGTGTCGACGTCGGCGTAACGTGAGGTCACCTGACCCTCGTGACGTCGCGTGACCCTCGTGATCTCACAGGGGTCACGTGACCTCACGGGGTCACGTGACCTCATGGCGGTCACGTGACCCACCTCAGGACCCCTCAGGGGGCCACGTGACCTCCGAGGCCACGTGACCCCGGCGTGACGTTTCGGCACCGTGCCGAAACGTCCTCGCGAACGTTTCGGCATGGTGACGCGGATGGTACCGAAACGTCAAGGGGGTCACGTGACCTCAGGGGGTCACGTGACCCGTGAGGACGTTTCGGCATGGTGCCGAAACGTCACCATGCCGAAACGTCACCGCGGTTACGCCGACGGCGACGGCGACGGCGACGCCGCGCAAGCCGGAAACGAGCGCCTAGAGATGCGCTCTAAAAAGTGAAAGCCGTTTACAACTCCCTGTAACGCCGAATTAGAGCGCAGCTCTTGAGGGGGAGGGGAAGGCACGGGGGGGGGTCACGTGACCTCGGAGAGGGGGTCATGTGGCCTAGGGGTCACGTGACCTCGAGGAGGGGGATTTTCCCCGCTAAATTTAGCGGTGAAAATTTTCCGCTAGATTTAGCGGGAAATTCTTCCGCTAGATTTAGCGGGAAAATTTCCCGCTAGATTTAGCGGGAAAATTTTCCGCTAGATTTAGCGGGGAAAATTTTCCGCTAGATTTAGTGGGGAAAATTTTCGGCTAGATTTAGCGGGGAAATTTACCCATCATGCATCGCGAGCTGCGGTTACGCCGACGGCGACGCCGACGGCGACGGCAACGCCGCTCAAGCCGGAAACGGGCGCCTAAGAGCTGCGCTCTAAAATAACATCCGGTTTATACATACACACACACACACACAGACACACACAAAATATATATATATATATCATAAAGAAGTGGTGTCTCCGTAGCATGGTTTTTCTAAAAACGTCGTATGTACCTAAAACAAATTTAAAAAAAAAAGATTTACGGAAACAACAATGGAAGTCTAATTTGACATTTTCGACCTGAGAGTTGTCTTCATCAGTAAAATAAAAACAATGGGCTAGCAAAAATAAAAGGTTTGTACTGTAAAATCAAATACCAGATTCCAACACGATGTACAAAGAAGGCACCAGCGAACTTCAAAGGAGCTCAAACAAGTGTTCGCTCAAGAGTTCGTTCACGCGTGCATATCGGAGCTTGCTAGAAGAAAGGTAAAGAAAGCTTGTGACGGAAAGAAAGGAGAAGCTGGGACCCACCGACTGAACCTCGCTCCTCAGCGATTCTTTGCGACAATTAAGCGCACACAGGTAAACAGGTTTGCGAAAATTATATATTTTACTCGTCTCTATAGTCGAGGAAACAGGCATACAAATTAAAGAACACCAGCATTTCTTTGCGCGTATACGGTTATTTCTGCAACACTGCAGGCCTCACTTCAAAGAGACAAAATACAGATCATAGATCGTTTTTGTGAGAAGATTAAGACCACAACGAATGTTATGCATGATGGGGAAAACACGCTCAGAAAACCCGGACTGCGAAGTGGAACATACGCGACAGGACAATGCAGCATTGTCCTGTCGCGTATGTTCCTCTTCGTAGACCGGGTTTTTCTGAGCTGTTTCCCGTCATGTATAACGTCAACCAACTGGCCCAGTTCACCATCTTATTACCTTATCCCAAGATGCCATATTATATAAACAGGGTGATTTTTTTTTCTATCAGATTTGTTTTAAAAAATACGTGAAAGCTACACCAAAGCGGTTTGTGAAAGTGAGTTATAGGGCCAGGGGGCATAGTATAGGGAGATGGTCGCAACTATTAGTCGGCTAATTAAGTAAAATATGTTAATTAACTTTTAATTAGTGCAAATATACAAATAGTTTCATATAGAAACTTGTAGAGCATCATCGAAAACCACTAAATCGACTCTTTTTTATAAGGATATAACGCCGAGGCAGCATTTTACGGCGTTCTGTAAAAACGCTCCATTTGGAAACGTTTCTAGATTTCGGTTTCTTATCGGAGCGCATCGGAGCGCCCGTGGTCCTGCTCCCCGGTGGTCGCGGCGCGAAGCCGCCCCCTCGCCTCTCTCATAGAATGGAGGGAAGCAGGGCGCACGTGTGTTGCGCGTCTCAGCCACTTGGGAGCAGGACCGCGGGCGCGCAGATGCGCTCCGATAAGAAGCCGAAATCTAGAAACGCGTTCAAATAGAGCGTTTTGCAGAACGCCGTAAAATGCTGCCTCGGCGTTACATCCTTCTAAAAAAAAGTTGATTTAGTGGTTTTGGATGATGCTCAGCAAGTTTCTAACTGGAACTATATGTCTATTTCCACTAATATAAAAAGTTAATCAACTAATTTGACTTGATTAGCTGACTGATAGTTGCGACTATCTCCCTATACTATGTCCTCCTGGCCGTATAACTCACCTGCACAAACCGCATAAGTGTAGCTTTCACAGCTTTTTTTAATAAATCTGAAAAAAAAAGCACCGTGTATGTAAATATAAATTTACAAATATATCACAATTTTAGTGCAATTTATGACTAAGAGTAGTAACATAAAATAAAGCAAAAACAACGATGTACTGCGATAGTTTGACTGCTTGTCAGGGTATCGCACAGTGTTACTGTGCTAGTGCTGGTCAAATGTTTTAGACCCTTTGAAACATTACCCGAATTTAGGAAACTGTCTTGGTATAATGGTAGAGCCTTTCAAAATTGGGAAAATGCGGACTCCGTAAAAAGCAGTCAAACATTTCATACGAAAGGAAACGGTCAGTTAGAACAAAAGGAAACGGTCTGCTAGACCGTTTCCTTTTGCGTTATGTACCGACTAGCTCAACTTCAGCCTGTTAAACATTTGATCATATGCGGCAAGAAATTTTAAAGACACATTAACACGTTACAAATTCGATTTCGTCTAGCAAATACTTATTCGAAATAAATCATTTTGCACTGCAACACGGTAATGAGAAGTCAAGATTTAGATACAGGAGCAGCCTAATAAATATTCGAGTATGCTCAATTTAGTTTTGCCATCATGTCGGTTTTGTTCGCAAACATTTACTACATGCATATCACTCCGTCCTAGTACTAAAGTAGCAATTACTATCGTTTGGTTCGTGATATTGCTGCAACAGTATTCAGATACGAGGTCTCGCCTTATTCTTTCCTCTCTAGGGTCGGAATTGAAGGGGACGAAGACAGTGAGTGTATTGAAGACAGAGAGACAGTTAAAGAAAGGAGGGTTGTTTAAACAAAACAAAAAGAAAGCGAGGCTTGCATAATGCTGGTTTGACTATCTCCTAACAAAAATCGAGAAAGACCTCCCTTCTTGCTCTCCTCGTCAGCCCCTCGTAAAGTTGATACAGGACCAAAGTAGAGAGCTACCGTGGGGACAGGCTGGTGCGAGTATTTTCCTACGTATCCTCTGCCGTCTGCAGACTCGTTTACTTCTTTATTGCTATTTTTCGCAAAATGTCTCGTATAGTAATGTTTGCGAAGTTTTGCAGTTCATTGTTCACATTGCTCTGGCTCATGGGCGACAGCTGTCGACATGCGCAAGCACCCGCCACGGCGCACACATGAGGTGAATATGGCGTAGGTCCTGGGGGCGAGTACACCTGCTTCCCCAGAAGCTCCCCGGGGGAAGGGGGTGCTTGGGCCCCGAGTTCTGCCGTAATCTGTGCCTATGTTTGCAAATGCCACCATCTTGCTACTGGTGTGGGTAGATCGTCTGATAGACAAGCATGGCTGAGGAGCACCCTCCGGTTTCAGAAATGCTTGACTACCAGACGATCTACGCACACCAGCAGCAAGATGGCAGCGCCCAGCGGCCGTACTCGCAGGCGAAGGTAACACCAGGCGAAGAAAGAAAAGGCGAGCACTAGGAAGGCTGGACGGGAGAGAAGGGCAATGGGAGGAAAGAAGGGAGAAAGCTCCTCCCACCTCTTTCCACATTAGCGGAGCGAACGCTGGAGAGGAGGCGACCTCCTCTCCACCGTTTCGCTCCGCTGAAGTGGAAAGGGGTGGGAGGAGCTCCACTTCGTTCTTGACCTGTCACCGTCTATTAGCCCCGAGAAGTTCGCGTGGCGCCCCCTTACGGCGTACCGGGGTGACGTCACGGCGAGGAGAGAATTTTTCCCCGACTCGCCCCGCTCGCCCTGTGGAGGCTGGGACGACGCTAGCTGTCGGCGCGCTCGTTTCTATTTAATTTTTTTTCCGTGTTTTTTCGTAGGAAGTGTAAATTTTTATATGTGGCTTTATTGAGGTATGGCCCGTAGCTGCAGGCGAAACTTCAACCAACATTTTAAGCCTAGTTGACAGGGCAGGCAACGCATGAATCACAGCTGGTATATGAAAATAAAGAAATGTGGACACAATTGCAGGAGCATCACTATAGATTTACATCTCACACAATAAATGCTGCTGATGGTCTGAATGAATTGGCAGGTTATGTATACTATTTTTTTTGTATCTCTGTTTTTAAACAAGATCGCCGAAGCAGAAAAGCTGCATGCTGCTCGAGCAACGTGCTAAATACAGTCTGGGCCATGGGGAGAGAATCACAAGTAAGACAGCCCAAGTGCAGGGGCAAAGTAAAAAAACAAGGAACATTTAATATATACATTGCTTGCATTTGACCTTTGAATTCGGATAGTATTTCAATGGACTACACGGGTGGTATCTGTGGACCTGTTTATATCAGCCCTCAAGTATAATGTATAACAAAAGTAAGCGAAAATGCCTAGCTCGTTATTAGTCCCTTAAGCCCTAAAATTGAGATTTTACTTAAATCAAATTGTCCTGAAGCTAAAATACCAGAGGTTTTTCTCACGCAGACTGTCACCCTTCACAGGTTCCACATTTTCTGCTACTAGCTGCTGCATCTACCACTGGACAGACGTCCGAATGCTTGCTTTTACGCCTGTTTTCCTCTGTTGTCAGAGAGTCCAGCTGTAGGGAGTTTGGCGGCTGAGGAAGCTTTTGGGGACCTGCAGCAGTGTCTCTTTTAATCGGAAATAAATGACAATTCAAACTAAACGGTTTATTTTCCGAATACCCAAGGCTAGAATAAAGAATGTCGGGAAAAAGTATAAACATTCCAAATTACGGTGCTATTGCTGTGCATATTTTGGGCAGTTCAATACATATCATACAGGCAACTGGGTGTAATTCGGCCATTTTTGCTGCTACCGTACAAACTAATTTCCAGTAATTGTGCATCTTCTAAGAAATATGCTTGCATAGGTGTATAAATTATATAATTAATTCACGCAGAAGCTACATTTATGTAAAACAACCCTGTTCCACGAGCACTTCAAAGATCATCCAACGCAGGGCCTTTAAAACATCTGCGAACCAGCGCATGCAGAGTGGCAGCGCAGAGTCGGGTTCGCGAGCTAATTTGCCGACCACCCAAAGGCCCATGATATAAATGCCACTTCAAATGCCTTGAAAGCGGGATGTAATATCGTCCTAAATCATGAACATGCAAGGAACAGAATTCCAGCGTCTGAAACACTTCACCGACCACTCGCAAGATTGCCTTGTGTCGTGTGGACGGACGGGGAGGTTCATCGGCGGAATCGCCTCCGCCGATAGCTTTCGGGATTTGTAACCCCATTTTCAAGGTAAAAGGGACAAGCAGGCTTATAAAATGTACGGAAGCACGTCAATATCGGACTAACCCAGCGTCTTGTACACCGGGTAAACGAGGTCCAGCTCCTCGAAGAGCTTGCGGCACACAACGCCAAACCAGGAAACCGGTGCTGGGAAGCGAGCCGATGCGAGATCGCGGAGCGGAGTCCTCCGCCTGACGTCACGGTACACCTCACCCAATCAGGGCGCGGCGACCGCAGCGACGCTTGTGTTCGCTCTCGGGGCTAATAGAAGCGTTAGAGAGGACAGAAGGTTTCTCTCCTCCTCCCCAGACTTCCTAGTGCTTTGCCTTTCTTCCCTCGTCCGGCGTTGCCTTCGCCTGTACTGCAAGCAAATAGTGAGACGGAGCATTACAGGGGGAACCCCTCATTCACATCAGTTCGTCTCCTGACGTTTTAAACGCCATCGAGACAATAGTTTCAAAACTGTGTGTTCCATAGAGTACGGTCGAAAGCTATCTAGACGCCGTGCTTCGAAACGTACGTGTTCCCTAGAATACACTGCACTTACCGTAGCAGCCGTCCGGCGCATCGAACGACGGAAGGCGAGTCGTGGTGACTGAGAGGGGGCTACTGCTCGTGCAAGCAGCGTATTTCAGCAGTTCCGTAAGCTGAGCTGATCCAATAACGTTAGTACGAGCTAACTTTCCGCGAATGCCCAGAAGACACATAGGATTCTTTCCCAGCAGCCGGCGGAAATTTCAACCAGAAAGGCAGTACTGAAAAAACTATAGACCCCTTTCTTCGCAAACGCCACCGGGCGGTGCTCCAGTCTTTGACATCCCCGCAAACTTCCGGTTCATAAAAGAATAATATGCAAAGCCCACCTTAACACCGCTGCTCGAAACGTCATTAAAACATTGAACCAACAATTCTCCAGGCGAACTCCAAAAAGAACCAAGAAGCGCGAGATCTGTTCAAAATTTTTCGAATATTCTAGTAAACCAACTCGTTCCCTCCAAGACGTTAAATCGTACAGCCGAAGGCCCTCGCTAAATCTCCAACTCTGTTGTCCGTGTAGCATTTTTGCTTCCTAGCACTGGCGACATCAGCAAGCTCGACATGCTTACAAAGACGAAGCGACCGAAAGTCGCTTGGGACGCAAGCAGCGTTCCATGTTTGCAAACAGTAAAGCCTCGCGAGCTGTGAACAAACGCGCAGTTTCCGCACGAGGTGTCGGCGCTGCGCGTGCGCAGGACCACATTCGCGTCAAGTGGAGCCTCTGCGCGTGCGCCTTGCCAATAGCAGCGCCACCGCAGGGCCATGACATCAGCACCACGTGTCGGAACTGAACAGCAAAGCGTCTCTTTCGGATGGATGGCCAGCCTGTATCAGGCGCTTATTGCTTTCCATCGTGCTAAGACCGCGCGTGCACTTTCGAAGCTTATGAGACGCCAAAGTTTCATGGAAGGTGCGTAGCACACGCTGGAGGCGAAGCAACTTAAAGACCACACTGTCCTTCTCATCCTGACTATAGACGCTTTACACACGCGCCAGATTGAGCCGCCATAGCCGCCCTTCTCTTGTCTTACCGAGATGCCGAGCCACTGAAGCGGGCGTTGACGAGTCTCCACAACGGCCTATGCTGGGGGGAAGGACACAGTAACACTTAAAATGGCAATAACCTGTCCTGCTGTGGAAATGATGAAGTCAAGCGAACGGAATAAGAGGGAACAAAAACTGAAGGGCAGTTATGGCGGCGCCCATGCACAGCTGCTGTAAAGCGTCTATAGATGCTGCGCCACTTGAAGTGCCACTTAAGCGCCACTTGAAGCGGAGTGCCACATGAAGACCGCGTGTCATGCCCTCACGCGCCACAGCCTCGGCAGCGCTTCCTTTCAAATGGGCACGCTGTCTTCAAAAAACCTGCCGCTGGTTTCTAATGGAGACCCGCGCAAGCGCAGAACCGGTATGGTAAAGGGTCCATTAGCGTGACGTACAGAAAGAGAAAGAAAAAGAGAGAGAGAAAAAGAAATTGGCGTTTACGAAACAATAAGGTCAACCAGCGACCATTTCCGCTTTGCTACAGCGTGAAATGAAGGGAAGTAAAAAGAAATAAATAAAAAAAGGTAGATAGAAAAAAAAAAAACTCAGATGTAAAAAAAAACGTTAGTCCTAAAAGTTTCACTTTTTATATCGGTGCATATCTGCATATTCGTAGTTTATCACATATAACACAACCGCAGAAAGAAACCTGGTTTATTTTCCTTTTTCTTTTGTGGCTCGTGTGACCGCGGGACAACAGGCGCCGACAGCAAACTGCGAGAACACGCTTCGATTATATCGACACCGTCAATTGCAACGTGTCGGTTTGTGCCAGACACGCTAAAGAACGGCGAAGCGCAACTGGTACCGTTGCTAAGCGCGTCGCTCCCACGCAGCCCGCGGTCGATGAACAACGCACCACCGGCGAGGAGCAACCCGACCAGTCCGTTCCGAACTGCGTTACCCCTGCACTTTGAATAAAACGACAGTTTCACGACTCTTTTCCTCCAACGTGACCCATTTTGGGGTAGGAGTTTTTTGGGGTTTCTTCCTTCAATCACAGTTCTTCGTCGATGCTTTCCCGCTCCAAAGTGTAATGCTCTTTAAGCCGCCGTCACATTAGACATGCATCATATAAAAGACACGGTGGTCCCTGCAGGCATATTAGGGAGTTTTAGGGAACAGTTTTTGCACATCCGATACGGTACGTTGGGCCCTCCGGTACGAACTGCGCATGCGCTACTGCAGAAAGCTCCTACATGCGCAGTTCACACCGGAAGGACCAACATACCGTATCGGATGTGCAAACACGGGTCTCTTAAACTCTCCAATGACAGAATTACCTGCGGACTCAGCTCAAGTATCTTCGAAGCATGCTTACTACAGCTCCCTCTTGAAGAATCTGAAAAATACGTCTTCCGATAGATTTCGTAAATATTTTAAGAGCAAACCCCTACATCGACTAACAGCGTTTGACGTTTCTAGCGTGGATGCGTCTGAATTGAAACATCGTCCACTCACACACACGGAAAGACCTCTTTGAGGAGACCCCACCACTAGCGCAAGTCTGCTCTCGTTAACACACGCCGTGTTCGTTCCTCCTTGGAAAATCTAAAAGATACGACTTCCGATAGATGTCAGCATTGCTTTAGGAGCAAACCCATTTGCCGACTAACAACATATGAAGTTTCTAAATTGAATGCGCCTTGATTGAAACGCCGTACACTCACGCCCACGGGGCGACATCCGTGAGGAATCGCCATCATTAGCGCCTCTCTGCCCTCCTTAACAAACGCAGTGTTCGTTCCTCCTTGGAGAATCTGAAAAATGCGGGTTCCGTTAGATTTCGCCATGCGGAGAGCAAGTTCGTCTGCTTCTTGCACAAGGGTTACAATGATGTCAGAACGCCTAACTCTTATTGACTGATTGAAAAAAATCAGCAGAACCCATCCTTTGGGAATGATTATCTACGTTAATGCGAATAGCATCAAACGGTGCGGAGTTATGCGCGTTCGTCAGGTGGCCGGCACACTCTAGATACGCCAGCCCACTCTTGAGGCGATTCTAAATTTGTTGACACTTTCACAGCCCTGCGCACGATCTCCGCAGCCCAGCACGTGCGTTTGTGTCACTTAGGAAGGCGAGCAAAGCACGCGCCATACGCACAAACACTCAAAATGGTACCGACCAGACTTTCTGGCGTCTCAGCTAGTCTCAACCAACGGTACTCTAAACGGTTGTTTATATCTTTACCATAGGACGCGCTTTACAGCGCTGTCACAGCTACCGGTGCGCGCGCGTTTCATGCACGAGGGCTCATTCCGCTCTCGTGAGGCTGAGCACGGCCGCTACATCACCCTCTCCCGAGCGCGGGAGAGGGTGAGCGCGGGAGAGGGTGAGGGAGATGGAACGCGCGCGCACCGGCAGCTGTGACAGCGCTGTAAAGCGCGTCCTATGGTAAAGATATAAACAACCGTTTAGAGTGCGTCGAATAACTGCCTTCATAGCTCTGTGGTTAGCGCGTCTGCCTGCTGATCAAAGGGTCAACGGTTCGAATCCCAGCCGGCGCCGGTCTTTTTTATTTATTTATCGACCCGCGGCGTAAGAGGTTAGATAGCCAGATAGATAGATACATAGATAGACGAAAAGTGCGTGAAGTATCCAAAGAATGCTATTCGCATTAAAAAATAGTGGGTAGACCTCAAGGCATCCAGCATTGAGATCTACCCACTATCTTTTCAATCAAAACCAATCAGAACTCGGCGTCATTCTGACGTCACCGCAACCCCTACGCAGGGAGCAGACTTGCTCTTCGCATAGTTTTAGGAACCCAGCCATATGCCTACTAACAGCGTTTGAAGTTTATAGCGTGGATGATTCGTCAGGATTTAAGAACTGTGCACTCACGCCCACGGTAAGCCCTTTTCGAGGAGTCCCCGTCACTAGCGCCTCTTTGCTCTCGTTAACACACGCAGTGTTCGTTCCCGCTTCGAGAATCTTAAAAATACAGCTTTCGATAGATGTCAGCATAGTTTTAGGAGCAAACTCATATGCCGACTAACAACGTTTGAAGTTTCTAACACATCTGCGTCTGGATTGAAACACCGTCCACTCACGTCAATGGGAGGCCCTCTTTCAGAGGTTCCCACCAGTCGCGCATCTCTGCTCTCGTTAACACACAGTGTTCGTTCCTGCTTGGCGAATCTGAAAAAAATACGATTTCCGATAGGTTTCGTCAATGTTTTAGGAGAAAACCCATATGCCGGCTTACAGCGTTTGAAGTTTCTAGCGTGGATGCATCTGGATTGAAACATCGTCCACTCACGCCCACTAAGCCACCGGAGAGCAGGACCGCGGGCGGAAAGATGTGCTCCGATAAGAAACTTAGATATCCGTTAATATTGAATGTTTTGAAGGAAAGACGTGAAATGCTGCCCCTGTCATATTTTTCAAAAATTAGTAGATTTAGTGCTTTTGGATGTTGCTTAGCGAGTTTCTAATGGGAACCATATGTTTATTCTCAATAATTATAAAGTTGTTATTAACCTTTAGTTAATATTTTAGTTAAAGTGTGCTTCTTGTAATCCTGGATGTCCGCAGTGGCTGGCAGTATGTTCCCAGAAAATGTTTTCCTTTTCTCCAAACCACGATATTTTTAATGATTTTTGAAAGCGTTCGCTGAAACACCCGGTAAATATCGTTTGAGTGTCTACAAGAAACTAAAAATACAAAGAAATATAAATATTAACTTTAATAGTAAATTGACGGGCTAGTTTGCTGTTGACGGATACGGTAAAAGAGTAGCGCATGAAAAACGGGACACGGGAGAAGCAAAACACAGGACAAGTGCTAACTTGCAACTAAAAGGTTCATCGAAAATTCCACCAAGCAAAAACATCTTGCGCACACACACGTTGCACAATGTCACAGCTATCTTGATGAATAAAGACGACACAGCGACCATACGAAAAAACGGCGAAGTTATCTTCATGATTAAGGGCGGCATTCGAAACAATACTGTCATTATCCATGCATGTGTACTACACCGTGAGCAGCGTCATGACCATAGGTGTGCGCAGGATTTTTTATTAGGGGGGCGAGGTTTCCCCAGAACGCCCCCCCCCCCCCCCGACGGTGTTTTATGCCGTCGAAAAAGAAACCATACCGCCGGCGCAGTTGCGGCTTGTGTTGGGCCAACTTTGCACCCCCCCCTAGATGATTAGAGCGGGCGGCCGCCCCCCCTGCCCCCCCCTGTGCGCACGCCTATGGTCATGACGTAACAAGAAGGGCGCATAAAGTGCATTAAAAGCAAACCGCAATAAGAAAACAGCCTATACTCTACGCAACCAAGAAACAAAAAGCCTAAAGTCTACCTATTAAATTGTACCCTTTTTCTGTCAAATGAACAAATGCGACGCTAATACACGGGTCTTGGTCACAGTCGTGCATCAGAGCCGCTTCTAGCATCTCCCTTTCCAACCTTCCTTTTTTACGCCCCGTCACTTGCACACCGTCCAATCCAGCTGAACATCCACAAACTTTGCAGTGTATTGGCATTTGTGAACCAAAACCATTGATAAGTGATGCCGCGTGTACTCGCAATATGTTATTAGGACAGCGTCCGGTTCGCCCTATATATATACATATACACCCTGCCACAACTCAAAGGGTATATATACACAGGCCTACCACAACCTATATACATCCTATGAAATAGAGCATACAGAATCGGCGAACGTAAAAATGTTCCCCTCAAGAACCGTAGTAAGAAAACTATAGACTCCTCTCGGGACATTACTAATTTCGCCCTCAATGTGGAGAACTAACACATATGCATGTACATTTTAGATTCGACATATGTTATCCTACCAAGCACGGCGTATGAACAGTCTCAAAACTTTTTTTTTTCCTGGAGTGACAACGAGTAGATGTCTTCAAAATTCTCACAGTCTTGAAGCTTCCCCCGCGACTACTGTCTCCATGGTTTTGCAGTAACGACACTCCCCGTATTTTATTTGGGTGACGCCATTTTGGTGCCAAGTAGAGAGAATGCGCAGTTGACAATATTTACTATTTAAAAATGCGACCTCCTGAGTTTTTGGTTTGGTGTCAAGAAGCTCAGGCGATTGTGTTTCGATCTGCCGCGGAAGGTTTTAACATTTCTGGGGGACGGAAAACCATTTCCTGTGATATCGAGTCACGCTTTAAAAGTAGTGATAACTGAGAACAAGGATTTTAAGCACAAAGACGACGTGTCGATCACTGATATCTAGCGTAGTAGGCTGGATCGCAGATCGAGGCTTGTTTTACTGGTGTCGAGTGGCACCACCGGGGCCGTTGCTTGACACCACCAAATGCATTGAACCCTATAGGGAAGGGGGAGGGGACGTGAAAAAGTGAGATTTCTCTCGTTTGTATTCAATTTTGGACAATCAACTTCGACGAAGTTTTCTAGGAATCGTGAAAAATATTTTCTGTCATAATGTCAATACTTCATACACTGAAGGTTTAGGAAAACAAGACTTTTTCTACAACCGTTGACTTCCTTCACGGGCCCCACGATCAGCCGGTAGGAGCAACGCCGTCATGAAAGCAGCCAGAAAGGTTTGCTTCGATACCATGCTTACTTTTATACTTTTACTTACGACGGGCTGCAGGTTGCGTTTGAGACATCATTTCTGCTTCCAAATCAAAGCAGACGTTGTTTGATGGCAAATCTACTCTTGCTTGCTAAAGAAGTTGCGAGAAAGAGTCTGTCTTGTCTGTTTGTCTTCATTGTCCCTCTTTCCTTATTGTAAATCTTAAGCAGAAACGGGGGTTTTGAGTCTTGACGACAATTCGGAACAGTCGTGCAGACGAATTCCGTCGATGGCAGCAGACAACAGAGATTGGCACGCTCTTTGTGTTATTTGATAACCTTCTCACCAGTTACTGGCGGCTGAAAATGTTGTCTTACTATTCCCGTGAAACCTCATAAATGTTTATCTACAATATAAAAGAATCAGTTCTTAAAAGGTTCGTCGACGACTCAAGAACTCTTTCAGCTCATGAAAAAGAGTTTCGCCTGAAGCACTATCGCCCCCTGGCGCACCTGAAAGGCAGCTGGGCTATGAAGAACTATTATGCATAAAAGGAGCTTAAAAGAACCCCTTTAAAGAGTGCTTAAAAGAACCTTTTAGGGTGCAAAATATGAAGAAGCCGAAGAACGTCTAAGAGTTCTTTTACGACCAGATCTTTTAGTGTTCAACACACTTCACACAAGCTTCAAAACGATCATTTTATCCATTCCTCCCATAGTTTTGCATGCATTGCCTGGTGTCAAGCAACGGCGGTGGAGCCACCGGTGGGCTCCAGGCCCACGATCCAGCATACTATAACAGAGATCACTGATCAGTGGTGTCGATACTCCGAAGCGTGCCTTATCAAGTGGGGCTAGCACTGGAGGTCTGTGCCTCTATGCCCGTTATATTAGGGGCGGCAAAACATAAAACATACTAAGTCATGTGATTTGCAAGTTCCTTGTTTATTTGCGTGTGATAGTGAGTCCAAGTCTCATTTCCCTTGCCGATACTTAATTATCCAAGTTCAGCCGGACCTGGAACTTTTTCATATTCACCAACGAGTTTTGTGCCCATTTCTAAAAAAGAGGGAAAAAGTCATACCTTGAGCAGGATTTCTACACTGCTTGCGTTAAGGTGCGTCACCTCATTAAAACTTAACTTAAAACCATGACACTTAACACCACACGACCGTTCAAAAATTTAAACCCAACACCAAGCACCTAAGCCTTCGACCGCATATAATGGGCCTGCCTTAAGCAAACAGCTAACGTCGACATTATTAAAAGTACTGTTGTCCTGCCATAAAACATATATCGTTAAAAGACGTAACTTAGTATCCCACGATATCTACCGCGCGAGGGCGGATCCTGGATATAAGTCCATGCGCCGCATTGAAACTAATGCCATCATGATTATAGTAAATGCAGTCTACTCCCCCTTACCCGCCTGGCTATACAACAAAACGCCAGTTACAGTAACACGTTAGCTGTATAGTAACCGTCTGTGACTAAGTCACCGATGTTATTATCAATAAACGCGGGAAGTATCGCAAAGGGATACGTTGTTTCCAAATATACAAGTGCAAGGAAAGCCACCGAACACCGTTCATATATAATTACTATCTCAGTATAAAATAGAAGTATGGAATGGTGCCTGTATTGCTACACTTGCTTATTACCGACAAAACAAAATACTAGATTGTCGACGTACAGGTCCTAAATTTAGGGGAAATGGAAGAAGGGAGAGGGGGAGCTAGACGGTCCTGTTTGGACGCTAATAAAAACGAACTGGTCTGCCGGTATTTGTTGGCAAAGGGAGGGAAACCTTTGAGTGTTGCTGCATCCCATAAAAGCGTTCCTGGAAAGCGGTGAAATGAGTTTGGTTTGTTCGTTCTTTTTTTTTCTGCTTTGCGGCATTTTGTATAGTGGGCGTCGTAGAATTATTACACAAACGAATTAATTTCTATTAGGCACCCTTATTATACATGTCGAGGATGCATTGTGGGAAGATGAATTTTCGCACTTTAGCCCGAACTTACAATATTAAACGCGAAGCGAACTTAATGAAGTGAGTTTAAGATACGTTTCTTGTATTAAGTCAGAATGGTGTCACAAAACAACAAATTTAAAACGCGCAAGACATTTTCTTTTTTGCGCCAACACCTTTTTAAAGATGCCCCATCCATCGGGCTCCTTTATTTTCTTCTGCCTTTACGATGACGAGTATTACGAAAAACTTTAAAGTATTCTCAATCTTACATTTCCGTCACACTTGATGTTTGGTCATCTGTGATAAGGTAAATGAAAGAGCGCTCAAGGTCGACATTTCTAGTTCATGTGATACTTTGCATGTCGTTGACTCACCAATAGTATGAACGCGATCATGAATATCTTAACCCAGAAAAACAAATCGGAACAACAATTTGGAGATCAAGAATAGGCGGACACTTGCATTCACGTGCACCACCGGAGTGGCCATGTTTGATAGTAACTGACTGAAGTAAACAAAACGTGGAGAAGTCTAATAAATTGTAGAATCATTGTATGGGCGAGTGTAAGCTGTTCCAAATAATAATAACGGTATTGTTATATGTATTTTTATAAACATTTCCAAAGATAACAATTTGACCGATTGTATGAGATATTCGAAGAGGTTTATCTTATGAAATATTTTTGTCACATAAACCAACTTTTCATAGTCGATTGTCCTCACAGACATATATGTAATCATGTAAATATCAAGAATTTATACGTTACGCTTGCCAAGACATCAGCACGCCAACACGTGATCAAAATTGAAGAACGAAACATTCAAAAGCGAATTAAGCAAATAAAAAAAAATATATATATATATATATATATATATATATATATATATATATATATATATATATATATATATATATATGCACCACTTACAGTAGCCTATACTCGCGTTAATCCTCGTTTAAAGACATGTTGCATAATGTGATTTAAGGAGACACAACACCTCTACAAAACCCGTTCTTTCTTTATTTGTTCTTTCTTTTTTCTTTCTTTTTTTTTTGTCTGCACGGCTTTGCAGGAAAATTAATTTCAACTTTAAGTCTTTCTATATTTATAAATTATTTATTTTATTTTATTTCCGCTTTCATAAGACCATTTATAGTTAGAAAAATAGTGAACCCATAAAAAGTGTGTCAAACAAATTGACCGCATCTCCACGTGGTGAATGATGTTGGTTGGGGCGAAGCTCTGGTGGTGCTTGTCTGCGTAGACGCTGAGCCGCAGCATGCCGAGCCTTTCGTTCGTTTTCATCCATGTCAGAAAGAGAATTGTGGTATGGAACGCGGTTATATACGCATTTCAGCATTTGACCGCAGCGCCCTCTTGTCTATAAACGTTGAGCCAATGCATGCAAAGTTTAACGCGATTATATACGCATTTGACCGCAGCGCCCTCTCCTGTATAGACGTTGAGCGGCTACATGCAACGTTTCATCCATGACAGAAACCCCAGGTCTTGAGTTACTACCACATCTCAGAGCCCCCACTCGTCCTGTCGCTGCGCAAACAAACTTCAACATTTTTTTTTTCATCTTTTTTTTCATCTTTTTTTTTTCTTTTTTCTTTTTTTTGCCCTACACGAGCACGTGAGCTCACGAGCTCGTAACTTTTTTTATAATTTTTTTTCTTTTTGCTTTACACGAGCACGTGAACATGTGCTCACGTGCTCGTGAGCACGTGATCTCACGAGCAGAAGCACGAGCACACGACGCCGGCCTACGGCGGACGGCGGACGGACATACGGACATGGCTAGCCCCTAAAGGTGTATCCACACGACGGACCGGGCCGCGGACCGATTGATCACGTGATGCGCGGCCCGCGGGCCGCCCGGCTGCAATGAGCATCCACACGGCGGACCAAAAGAGCAGACGACAGAGCGAACGGGCCGGTCTAACCCTCGACCTCACAGCTCCGCCAAACGCATGCAGCGAGCTGCTTTGAGGCTATTTGTAAGGAGCCAAGATGGAGGTTGAACGAAAGAGACGTTTGGCCGCGGTGGCCCTGGCGTTGACTATTGAGGACGAGGAGGACTTAAGTGAACCGAAAAGGGCATGCTGGATGAAGCCCTGGATGTGCAGGAAAGATCTTGGTCTGCATAGTCAACTCTTTTCGTCGCACAACAAAAGGTTCGTCTTCTTCGTCTTCAACAGTTGGCGGTCAACAGCCAGCTTGTTGCCAGACTTAGCGCTTCAATTATACTAAAAACGCCGCGGTCCGCCGCCAAGGTCCGGGCGAGAAAAGTCGCTTGGCATTTCTCAGAAGCGCGGGCCGCGGACCGCCGGCGGACCTCGAAAACCGGTGACGTAAGATCACGTGATGCGCGGCCCGCGGACCAAAACAGCAATTTGGTCCGTCGTGTGGATACACCTTAAGGAGCTTCGCCCCTAAAAATAGTACATCCAAAATTTAAATTGAGTGTACAAAATGGTTGCATACAGAACAGTGATTTGAATAAAGTAAGGCGGCCCAGTTCATGGGGTTTACCGAGGTTTAGGGTAAGGCGCTGTTTTTCCTCTTCCAGGTTCAAGGTCGTTTCCAAATTGTGGCAGAAATCCCATCACCAAAGCGCTTCCTGGCTGCTTTTACTACCAGACTTGTACGGTACCCCTTACGAGTAATCAAAGTACTAGTTATCAATACCTTTTTGAGAACGATTTTGTGATCATTTCAGTACATTTATTAGGCAGTAATCAACAGATTAATTTGATTAGTTTGGAAGTACTAAAATGTCTTGTAAATCTTACTATTTCTTCCTCTCTTTTCTGATGGCGCACTTTGTTTGTAGAAGTTTTCTACCAAAACAATACTCGAATCAAGTATCCGACACAAGGACGGTTTACCAAATTTAGCAAATTAAGAAGACAAGTAGCTTATAATTCGGTGTTTCTAATAAAACCCAATTTCGTCTGCTTTTTTTTCTTTTGCAGGGGATGTTGTAGCGTCAGAAACGCCGAGCTCTGATTGGCTCTTATTGAAGGATAGTGGGTTGACCTCGAGGCTGCTGGCTTTAAGGTCTACCCACTATCCTTCATTCAGAACCAACCAGAGCTCGGCGTTTTGACGTCGCCATAATCCACGCAAAAGAAGCAGACGAACTTGCGTTCCGCATAGGGGACAGTACGAAAGACAAGTTTTCACAACGACGGAAATGTCTGTCGTTTTGAGAACCTGATGTCATCGAAAAATGTAGCGGTTACATTTTCAAGTGACGGCCAATTGCTTCTCCTCTCGAGTAATCAAGCATTATAATTGAATACTTTTCAACGAAAGGTAATTGTTATTGTAATCGATCACTTTTTTTCGAGTAACGTCTACAAGACGGCTTACTACAAAAGTGCCTGCGCATACGATATAGGCGTGAGCAACAAACGGGACACGGCTTTGACGAGCGCGCTCAGTGTTGCGCAATAATGCGGCGACGTAGATCAAGCTTACCTCCTGGCGAGCTTTACTTACGACCTACTTTCTCAAATAACAATTTCATCGCCCATGTTATTACCTTAATCCTCTTTACTCTTTAAGCCACGACGAACGATAAAAAAACTTCAAGTTCTTCTCGGCGTTTCCTAAAAACGTAAGCTAAAACAAGACAGAACTAAAACAAAAACTAAGGAAAGATAATTTCTCGAAGAAGCTAGCCTCGCCAGTCGACATGTGTCACCCATTAGGACAGAAGCAAAAATTTAAACGGCTTTCAACGTCCCCCCTGAAACTTCTTTTTTTTTTCACACGCAACATATTCTTAGGGCGTTGGTGAGCACAATTTTAACAAAAGGGTAAGGAGCGCGGCTACGGTCAAGCAACGAAGCAGAAGAAACCAACCCGCGAGAAATGCGCGGGCGAGCATGACACGGTTGCATTATGGAACGACTTCTCCGAAGGAGCGAGGCAAAAAAAGATATACACGGTACTCCACTTCTGCGGTTCATCCAACTTTCAGGAGAGCTCCGCGGCTTCGTCCAACTTTAAACAGCGCGTGGAAGGAGAAGCGACACCAAGTGTTGGAAGGGCGAGAAAACCGTCCTGAGCCAGAGTTTTAGTCTTTGTTCACCGTACTTCTCTTGTTGGTGTAGAGAAGAGCGCGGGGTAAAGTATACTTTGTTATTTTGCCGAAGCTAGCGATTGACGTCAGCTAGGCTGGTAAGGTGTGAATGCACTTCGCCATGGAGCTTTATCGGCGAGATGTTTTGGTGGCGCCCTCCTATGGTTCCCTCTCGTGACGTCATTACCCGGCGAAAAACAAGTTTGATGGTGTTTCCAGTTAGTAGGGTGGAAGCCTGAAACCATTGAGCTCTGAAGCCAACACTGCCGACACCGCCAAAATTGAAGTTCTTCCATTACTCTTCTTTCCGTCGATGAGAGCTCGGTCAGCATTCGGCCAACCGTGAAAGGCCGACCACAGTGACGCTTTCGATCGCGCACGTCGCCAATAGACCTATTGCGGACGTATTACCCACAGCTCAGTGCAAGGAGAATGCAGGGATTGGTGGTTCCACGCGCCACACGCGCACGCCTTCCCCGTATAAAAGATTCGAGGTAAATAACTAAAATAAAGCGCTGACGAACGCGCGTGCAAGATGCCATTTGTTTTAGGTATTTGCTTTAGAAAAGTTGCTATTGCTGACGCCAGCACGTGCGGCGCGTGGAACACCAATCCCTGCATTCTCCTTGATGCTTGGGTAATATAGCAAATGGTCTATACCAATAGACCAATCTCACCAAGCGTTCGGCGCATGCGTGAAGCCGCCACAACTTTAGTACACAGGAGGCAGGCGGCAGTGCACGAGACGGCTCGTGTTGTCTCGTGCTCTACACGCGCAAAACTCCAGTGACCTGGTCGCCTGGTCGCACTAGAGTCACTAAATAAAGCTACGCTTTCAGAGTACCGAAACTCCCAAACTACGCGTCTGAAGCGCGTCAGGCGCCGCCATCTTGGGTCCGCGGCGTGCCTGTAGCTAAGCCAAGCCGAGCTGTAGCCGTCGCCTGCGCCAGCTGCCGTAGCCGCAGCTGTGGCAGCGAATCAAGGTCGTCTTGTTTGTATCTCGACATAAGAAGGAAAATGTGCGTGCTGAGCGACTGACTTCGCCGTGTGCGCGCAGTAAACAGTAAAAGAGCAGCAGGCAGCGGATCGCTGGACCCAAGATGGTAGTGTTGAAAAACGCGATGATGATGATAGTGACTCACGTGACTGCCGCTGTCCAATGATGCCGCAGCGAACCAGAATACTGTTGAATAGAGCGACTGTATTGTCGGCAAAGTGCCAAAAAAAGGAATGCGGTGCTCTGAAAGCGTAGCTTTATTTAGTGACTCTAGGTCGCACCTGCACGAAGATTAAAGTTCCCTCGATGCTGTGCGTCAGCGGTGGCGTAGTCCTCTCACTGGCTGGTGAGATCGGTTTATTGAACCGTACGCGAATGCGAAACATATCGCACCAGTATCCGCAACTTTCACGACCTACAGGGGTTGCGCTGGCGTCTATCAAAATGACTGTCATCTGGATTATCGATATTGAGCAGCAGTACGAAGTTAGATCTCTGGCGCCTAACTAATTCTAACTATGTTAAATACGAGAAATTTTAGAGCTTTACATTATCTTTCTGCCTCAGCGATCGAGATGTAAGCAAGCATCTTTATTGTGAAACTGAACGCCCACGAACTATAATAGGGAGCGCTATTGCCACACCGTGGTACCACCATCGCTGAAATTTGCCAATTTCACCGGCTGATATATCTTAAAGTGTTAGGAATAGTCACAAGAGTATAGGGAGTGCAAGTTGCTCTAATTTTCTGCGCAGGGGATTGCCGTAACGTCAGAACGCCGTGTTCTGATTGCTCTGATTGGAAAGATAGCGGGTAGACCTCAATGCTACCTGCCTTGAGGTCCACCCGCTGTCGTTCCAATCAGAGCCAATCAGAGCTCGGCATCGTTCTGACGTCACCGCAACTCCTGCGCAAAAAGCAAACGAATTTGCTCTCCGCATACCTTAGAAAAGGTGCACGTAGTAATTGGACAATCGCCAAGCTTAGACATTCCGTCAAATGCATGCAATGAAGGTGCGATTGCACTTGATGGACGTGACCAGAGAAGCACCTACTATCCGAATTTAGTGAAGAAATTTACCCTCGAAATTTAGTGCGGAAATTGTCACGTCGCTTCAACTCATGTGATACCGTAATCTCACATGACGTAATAACGTCACGTCACGTCAATTGCTTAAAACGTTTGCTAAATACGAAAAAAAACGGCTCTGTGACGTCAGACCAAAATAGAAGTAGCAAAGGCTAAGAAAGAGTCTTATGGTACAAAGCTATCGCGCCTTCTTTGTACTGACTCTCGCAAGTTTTGGAAGGCTATCAATCCGAGTCAAAATGAAATTGGCCCAGAATTTACGAGAGATGACCATCGTCAATTGAAGAATCTTGAGGCCGCACATTTGCTTAATTCGTTTTTTTCTCAAACCTATTCATGCAGGAAACGTTCTCCCTTCCTCCCATTTCTGGGCGACCTATTGTTAGCGTGTCTTCTATTGAATTCAAAGGCGATGGTATTCGAAAGAGAATAAAATCGCTCACGACTAACAGCGTCCCAGGAGAGGATTCCATACCGGGGAAGTTTCTGAATATAACAAAGAGTTTTATTTCAACTTTGTTATCTAAACTATTCCAACATAGCCTCGACTCCGGGGATATTCGATCCGATTGGCGTTCTGCAATTATTAAACTCTTTTTTAAAGCAAGTGACACATCACATTTGTATAATTATCGTCCCTCGTCTCTCACGAATACACCCTGCAAACTAATGAAACATGTCATCTTTACGAACATCACAGCACGCCTAGATGAAATCGATTTCTTTTTTCCCAATCAACGCGAGTTCAGAAAAGAAATATTCGTGCAACACCACACTCTTCCCATTTTTCCGTGGTTTGCATATTAATACGCATGCGGGAGTACAAACACATGTAATGATTCTTGACTTTGCGAAGGCATTTCATACAGTACCACACAAACGATTAATATCAAAACCTAATCAACTTCAAATTGACCCACCAACAGTTGAATGTATATTGGCTATTCTTGCCAACAGAATTCAATCAGGACAAACAATGCAGTATGTTCACATGTACCCGTGATCTCTGGGGTGCATCATGGAAGTGCCCTCGAACCTTCAATATTTTAATTTATATTATTGACCTTCCATCAAACACTGAATCCACCATAAGGCTTTACACCAAGGATTGTGCGCTCTATCAAAACATTCAATCCCTAAGTGATCATGTAGATTTCCAGACTGACCTCAAGAAAATCTGCGAATGATGCCCTACTTGGCAAATGAAATTAAACTCAAGTAAATGTCGTCTATTAACATTTACAAATGAGAAAATAACATTATATTTTCAGTGTTTAATTATAAACGAAGATATTCCATGTAAAAGTTTGTATAAATATTTCCCTTACAATTTGTCATGGAAAATGCAAATAGAGCGCACAATTAGTGATCTATCCAAGAAACTAGTAGCTTTTCTTAAACGAAACATTATTCCCGCTCCCACACCAACAAAACTTACTGCATATAAAGCAATTATTCTTCCTAAGCTAGAATATGCTTACATATTATGGAATCCACACCAAAGCTATTTAACGTGACAACTATAGAAGCTTTTCAGAACAAAGCTGAACGTTTCATCTTTCACGAGTATGTCCCCCAAACAAGCGTCACAAATCTCAAGAAAATCTTGGCACAAGTTTCTTTGAAATACCGACGAAAAATTGTTGTTTATGTAGTTATTGTTTTGAATACATACATTACAGCAAATATACTTTCCAAATAAACTACTTCATAACTGCTCCGATGACATCTGCTAGGGTTGATCATTCATGCGAGTTGAAGCAATTCAATTACGAACTAGTTTTTGTTTTCCCCACTGGCCCTATCCAAAAACGACTAGAATAGACTCCTGAAAATTACTGTCACTTTTTTAGAACGGATTTTGTTCAAACTAAGTTGTGAAGAGCTTATCTGTTAACTTGATATTTCCTTCATTACTTCTGTATCTTAAATAATTGCTTTTGGTGCGGTTGGGGTGCACTTAGTTGCGAAAATGTATCTATTTATTTCGAGTGTTTCATATTTTTAAAATATTTAACGTCGTTATACTTATAGTATTAGCAGTTTACATGTTAACAGCTATATTTTGTTTAGATGAAAGTATATGTCATTATAGAACATGAATATTATCACGACTTCTTTAAATTTCTTGCTTTCACCCTCCTGTAGTAATGCATGCATGTAGAGCATGCCTATAAGAAGAAAAAAGTATGAATAAAATAAATCACGTGACACTGTGACGTCACGTGACACGGTCACTTCACGTAAGATTGTGACATGATGCGGTCAGACCAACACGAGCAAGAAAGGTCCACGGAGGGTTTCCATCTAAAGCTATCGCTTTATAAAGAAAACACGTAGACATGTAAGCTTCGTATTCAGCGCTGTTAAAATAGTTGCGAACGAGGTATATGAAAGAGAGAACAGCCTTATGCAATAAAGTTCACCCGACGCTCGCAGGAAAAGAAGCTGATCGCGGTGGGTGCGCTACATCTCGAGAGCATGGTATCCGTAGAAGACGGACCACACTCGGAGCCCAAGCCGGAGCTCGGCCCGGGGCACGAAAGGTCATCGATCAATCATGAACCCACCCGCTCAATCGAAACTCGAGCTCCACAGGTTGCAACCTGCCCGAACGAACCCGAACCTGCCAGGAACCATCAATCTTGACACGAGACGGTTTAGTGCACCGTAAGGGAAGTTCGTATCTATCTCCCGCGCATTGTCTCGTCTCTGGCCAATAATTACTCTTCCGCCGTAACCACGGGAAGCTTGAGAAACGCGTAGCCTAATGTGCGCACGCTTCTGGCTTCGTTCGTGGGCGCTCTTATCGGGTAATTCCGCAACGCTACAGGCCACGGAGCGATAACGAGATGCTAGGGAGTCGTCCCGCCCAGAGCCGTTTATACCGAGAGAGTTTGGCCAATGGACAGAACTTGTTGCCCGCTAGAACCAGCGGAATTACTGTATACTATGACGCCTGCCCAGTCGCCGATTCACAGCTAGGCAAACCCTGCCAATCACGGCGCGGCAAATCCCGGCCGTGACGTCACGAGCTAATAGGGGCCGAACTACCCGAATCACAATTTGCGGATCAAATTTTTTTTTCTTGCCACCCGAAAACAGTTGGTTGAGGACTGGCTGCTTTCAGTCGCGCTCACTCTCTTTTCCATGGTCATGTGGCGTTCAAACTATGTGTACCAAATATATTCAAAGTCATCTAAGGCGCACATTCATTATTAAAAATATGAAAAAATATGAACCCCATTTTTGTGGCCTTCGAAAAGCTACAAATGAGTTGATTGAAAAAGAAAACGTTGCATAGGTCACAGCAAGTACATGTACACGTCATTCTCAATATGGCGAAATAACGCGGGCTGGACGACGCGATGGCGGCGCACGACGGACAAACGTTGCGAAGCACGTGGGGCCGCTACTTCGAAACCGTGGTTCGTGGTAGAGGACAATCGATCTTCAAGCGCAGAACATCGGGCGGAAGGGCCGTTTGTCGTGCGAAAGGTGCGCACGACAAACGGTGTACGCAAATTCGTCGTTGTCGTCGTCGTCTGCTTCACACGGCGAAAAAAATTGAGAAAAAGAAAAGAAAAACAGGGTCGGGTGTAGCCACCTGACTTCCGGCCATGAGCCTCCGTGCTCGTGATTCGGTTTCGGTCTTGAGCAGTTGAGTTTAGTCAGCTGACACCATATTAAATTGCCAGAGAAAAAAAGATTTTGTGTGCGTGTGGGGGGAAAGGGGCAGGGGAGGGTCAGTGTCCGTTTAAGAAACGCAGGGCGCGGCCAATCCCGAACGCCTGTTATAAATACACAGTCATTAAAATTGCCTCACTTTTGACTGATTTTTTGACGACTCTTTATTTTACTTTAATTTGTTAACTTGTGTTTCATCATCCAATAATTTCTCATCGTCATCTGTTCCCCCTCCTTTTCCCTGCATTCATTCTCATCAAAACTGCAATAACCCAAGCCCGTGAAACTTTTCCACAGCCAGTGAGAAAAACCTCACGTCAGGCAAACACCACCACCACCACCACCACCACCGCAGTGGTCGATAAGGACGAACGAATAACGAAATTTAAAACTCCGGACACACTCTTTTTTTATATATCTAATCAACTTTATTCGGGTGGTGCAACAATATTCAAATGGCATGTTTTTTTTGTATTTTTGTATGTGTGTGTGTGTGTGTTTGTGTTTTGTCACTTTACACGAGCTTATTGACACAAGTGGGACCCGAGTATGCTCGCACGCAACGCCCCTGACCAAAGGAAACTCCATTGTTGCGGTGTAATTTCAAGTACATAAGGGAGTGTTTTTGTTTCAATCTCTCATTCGCAAAACTTGATGACTATAGCTCGGAGGTCGCAGTGTTGGCATAAACCCCCAGTGGCGATATTTGAATGAGGCTCACTGATTGGACCCGAGCAAAGCGTGAACACACAATTTGGGCTCGACAGGCATTCGGGTAGTTGCTCGTGTCCAATCACTGCAATGCCAATAACCGAATCCTAACAATGTCTGGAACTCGGCGCGTGTTCGCTTTCCAAACCCCAGCGTGTGCTTATGATAAACATGCTCCACATCACGTGGCCGCTTATCCTGGCTGCGAGTTGAGGGGGTGAACGCTGCTCGTTTTTCTTTTTTTTCTGCGACTACCGTTGCGTTAGGGAAAAACTAATGCATGTTTCATAGGTTATTATAAACGTCAGGGATTCATTCCAAAGCATATTCGCGCAAAGTACAAAGACGAAAGTGAACAAGATGGGGGAAGAGAGGAAACATTGCACAAAACCCGCGGTCCGGTGCAGGCACCTGACTCCGGCCGCTGTCTCCTCCTCGGTCCACGTCGCCCACATGTCGCGGCCATGAGCCTCCGTGCTCGTGTTTCGGTTTCGAGCAGTTGTTTCTCTACTTTATCAAAAATATATGTGACTCCGTAGCAAAATATTAATTAGGTAGGCTCCTAACATAATATTGAGTCGTATGGCAAAAAAATAGAGGAGGACACTTAAGGTTGCTTACAAGTAAGAATGCGAAAGCATTCCTACATGGAGCGCATTCCTACAAGCAGCGTATCCCGCTCCTCCGCGGCGCGACATGGCTGAAAGCAGAGCGTAGAACACGTGATACAGGAGCGGGAATTTCCCGCTCCCCCCCCCCCCTTTTCGGTTCGGCCAAGCCTAACGCGGCGGCCGCGCGCGCTCCAGCCTCTCCCTTTTACCGGTGCGCGGGACACAGCGCCAGGGGAGAGGGCCTCTCTGTGGGGTGGCGTTCCTTGGAACTGTGTCGCGTCGCAGCCATTTTAACTGCCGTTATTTAGTTGCCCGTTTTTCGCGGTCACAGACAACGCCGGCTGCGCTCCATGGGACAGTTAATGCTTTCGCATTCAAAATCGTTGCACCGCCCCTTTCACCCACATCCCCGCGCACGGTATAAGCATAGCCTCATTCCCTCCGTCCCATCTTGAAACAGAACACCGCCTAGAGTAGCCTAGAAATTTGCTTTTCGCCCTTTCTAGCGTGAGTTTAAATGTGGAGGTGCCAGTGTGCCAATGGTCCTCAAAACACTTCAGGTTCCGAACTAGACGGCGGCTTATGCACCACTTGCGAGATCAAATCTACGCGCTATATTTTCGAGAAGTGGTGCGCTTATGCCACCGACAGACATAATTGACTCGGTGAAATAATGACGCGTAAAAAAATTTGAAAATATACTCGGATCGGAAGTGTGCCAGGGCTACCCAATAGATGGCGCCACTGAGTTTGTTATCACAAATAAATGGAGAACAGACACTGATAGCTCAAGAAACGGAGAGCATGGCTTATTTTGTTCCCAATTCTCCAGCCCCGATTCCTTTATTCTGCGTTCTTATCTGCCAATGACGCAATGCCATTGGCCGTGGAGCGACCCCATGGAAGGCGTTCGGGTCTCGCCATACCCTCCGTTTCTTTAGCTTTCAGTTACATATAGGTCTTCCAGCAGGATTCCAAGAAAGCTAAACAAGACACGCATATCATACTTCTTTTTATCCTAAAACGTCAGACATGTTTGATTTTGTGAGAACGACCATCAGGCGGTAACCTGCCGTTTCGCCGGTGAGTGACAACGCGCGTTGTCACTCGCAAAAGAATCCCATCTGAAGAGTCAAGAACTAAACCGCCCGCGGCAAATGACGTGCACTGGTTAAGAAATCCTCTGGCCGTTAAAAGAAGAAGTATCGACGTGACATTTAAGGGGAAGTCGGTTCAGACAGCTTCCTTGTCGCTGAGATGAGCGCTCACCAAAAACAAGTGAATCGAAGACGTCCTTAAAGAAAACCGTGAGTGACACCGACGCTCGCGGCGCGAGACTCTTATCTTGATCCTTCCTTCGCGTTCCAATTTGCCGATCAGAAAAACAAGTTCAGGTACCGCAAACCCCACACGGCCCCGTATAGAGGCAGGCTGAGGCCTGATGAAATTTTGCTGCAGTCTTTTATGACGCGTTTGGGCTGACGCGCCCGTAACTTCGTTTTCTGACATCCGCGTTTGCGCGCCTTTGGGCTGCTATTTACGTCTTTACTTCGTACACCGCTCGGGGCGTTTCATAACTTGCACTCACTGAGCGCCGACACATGCTGAATCTAATGAGAGTAGATTGTTGTCTTATTTTGTCCTTTATAGTATAGCGTGGGCAACTTGATGCACAAGCGCACCCCCGTTGTGACAGTTACCGTCTGACAGCTTCCAAAAACTGGGCGAGTGGACGACAAAACAGGCGTTCAGTGTTCATAAAGAATAAAAAAGCCTGTAGGTTCACTTTCCTGCGGGACACGCAGATATTCAATCACTATCACGAATGTCAAGATGCCAGCGAATGACGACGCGCAAAATGCGATTATACTTTTTAAGTCCAGACGCAGCCGATGCTACGAGGTAATTGAGCCATTAGGGAGTTTTCGTAGATGGTTTTCGCCGTCCCGCAACGCTTTCCGCGACCCGCTACGATACCCCGAACTCTACAGTCAAGGCCATCGGTGCGCAGGCGCAGTAGCGGCTTCTTCGTTGCGGAGGGCTTAGCGGAGTGGGAAACGCGGTCTACGAAAACTCCCAACTAAAGCAGCGCCAAAAGCGCAAGTCACTTGCCTCTTTTGTTATGACTGGTTCAGCGATAGAACACGTACAGAAACATGACGAACACCATGATGGTGAGCTTACGCGGTCCGATTGGTGAATCATCACATGTCCCCTGTGAATCATCACATGTCCCCTGTGCACATCCTATTTTAAATGTATAATAATGATACCAGCTTCTTTCTTTTCTGGAATACTTTTGTTGTTCACACTGATTGGCTATAGCAGCGTATACTGCAGGAAAGCAAAAGTTCAGGTTTTTTTTCTTTTTTTAGAGCGAATAATTACACATGTTTCCAAGCACACTCTAAAATGTATGGCGAATTGCTAGGCGATTGTGAGTTGCATACGTGAAACGTTATACCATCACAAACGTTTAGCGATACTCTGTTTTCACAAACCCTAGAAGCCTACGTTCACGCCACTCTTCATCAGACAGTTTAACGCGTGCTATGTGTACACTTGATAGTTGTTCCTATACTCCAGTTCACCTTCAGTCCGAGCGCAGCGTAAGCTACGAGCCATCCCAGGCAATCCAGCGTTGAGAGTGTGTCATGTGACCTTGAGCTCCCTGTGTCGCTCTGCCCAACAGGCAGGTCACGCGATTTTCTCTCGGCGCTGGATCGGCTGGGATGGCTCACGGCGTCCACTGCGCTCGGACTGAAGGTGGAACGGAGTATAGGATGAAGCGGTACTACCGCTAATCGGGCAGATAAACCTGGCGATCTGCCAGAACCATCCATACTTTCGAGCTCCTCTCCCTCAGTGCGCACAGGTGGTCGAGCTCCTCCTCGCCTGCCATCTGGTTACATGACCAGAGGGGCAGGCGAGGAGGAGCCAATCACCGATCAGCGTCAAGCACCTCACTCCTCCTCTACCAACCGTCAACCAAACAGTGTCGAGCATCCCGGCCACGCTTTTATCTGGGCTTCACGAAATGCCGAACACACAAAGAACGTTTGAAGTTAATAAATATTGTGCTTCTAAGTTCTAACTTTCTAGCAAAGCGCTTGAAATAGACAATCGCTGCAATCTTCGAAGGTATAGCAAGACGGAAAATACCTTGACCTAAACAAAAACAGTCCGTCAGTCCGCCCTGTAACACTGAGTATGCGGTAAGCACATAAAACGTCATGCTACAATAAATACTGTTGGGCAAACAGTTTCATTTAAATTGTAATTTTATGTCTAAACATATCTTTAGCTTCGTCATTTGTCGAGCTCCCGTATAGATTTCAGCGATTGGCTATTCCAACAAATTTGCAACCAAAATAGACGTACAAGATATATATATATATATATATATATATATATATATAATATATATATATATATATATATATATATATATATATATATATATGATATATATATATATATATATATATATATATATATATATATATATATAACTGAAGGAAAAGCAAAACCCTTGATGGAAACAGCAACAACGGGGTGGTTTATTCTTCGACGTTTCGGCCGAAGGCCGACTCCGGCCGAAACGTCGAAGAATAAGCCACCCGTTGTTGCTGTTTCCATCAAGGATTTGCTTTTCCTCTCAGTTATACCCCACGCCTTCGGCCCCCGCTACCATGCCCGTTGTATATATATATATATACGGGGTGTTTTGTTTTTTTAAGCTTAACAGATTTGTTTAAAAAAAGACGTGAAAGTTACACTTATGCCGCTTGTGGAGGTAGAGTTATACGGCCGGGGGGACATACTATAAGAGCTAATCGTAATGATCAGTCGGCTAATTAATTAAGATTCGTTAATTAACTTTTTAATTATTGAAAATATACATATGGTTCCAATTAGAAACTTGCTCAGCGTCATCGAAAACCGCTAAATCAGTAATTTTCAGAAATACTTTGAGCGCGTGAGAAGCGTAGTAGTGCACTAAAGTTACCACTCGTGGAGCAGGTACAAAGCTAGCGGTTGCGGTAAGGCGCCCGCGCGATTTTTCCGTCTCTTATCTAGCCCCAGCCTTGTACCTGCAGCTCCACGAGTGGTAACTTTAGTACAATACTACGCTTGTCACGCGCTCAAAATCTTTCTGAAAATTACTGACTATAGTGGTCTTCGACGACGCTGAGCAAGTTTCTAATTGGAACCATATGTCTATTTTCATTAATTAAAAAGATAATTAACGCATTTTAATTAATTAGACGACTGATCGTTACAATTAGCCCCTAAAATATGTCCCCCTGGCCGTATAACTCACCTCCACAAGCGGTATTAGTGTAACTTTCACTGCTTTCTTAAACTAATCTGTTAAGCTAAAAAATAACACTGTATATATATATATATATATATATATATATATATATATATATATATATATATATATATATATATATATATATATATATATAGAGAGAGAGAGAGAGAGAGAGAGAGAGAGAGAATGATCTAGGTTATCAGCAGGTTAACCGCTTTTTGAAATGCGACTCTACTAGTCAACAGAAGTCGGAAAATATTAAAGCGAGAAATATAAAGAAAACGTTGAAAACGTACCGTAAAAGGCACAAAAATACACAACGTGTGTAAACGGTGGAGAACTTTACCGGTAAAAAATAGCCCATCCAATCTTTTTCCTCAAACAAGAAGAGTGCGACCAAGAATGAAAGAGCAAAGGGGACGGGCCGGTGAAAAGTAAACATAAAATATCCTAGACAAGCGAGGAAAAAAGGAAAAGGCTGTTCAATCGAAATTTCGACGATCTCAGCGAATCTGGACAAGCAATGGTCGAGAGTTGGTAACGAGAACCCGCAAACGCCAGGTGACAACAACAAAAAAAGAAGGAAACACAAATCGGATGGAAAACCGGGATTCAGAATAAACATCGGCGCTTCGGTGATTTCTGCTCTACGATGTAAGACGAAAACAAAAGAAGCAGACAAGCTTTTGACGAACGGATCGGGCAAGGTGAGGAGAGGAGGGACGAAGCAGGGTATATCACGACTCGCGAATATAGGGCCCGCGCCGGCTTACAAACACCACCACGCCGACAGTAGACAGGTAACCAAACATGCAAAAAAATAAGGAAAAGGAAGCCACAGATCGGAAGAAAACCAAAAATAAAAAAACCAGACGATCGCGAAGAAGGGTGCAAAAACAAGCGCGAATCGGGGAAAGGTATACACTCGGCTTTATCTTAGGTTGGACCACAGCGGACGGTACGAGCCGTCCTAGTCAATCCCGCGCTGTAAACTTCGATCACGTGACTACGCGTTTCGCGTGTCGCTCGCGTATCTCTCGAAGATCGCATTGGCTTGGCTTCGATGTCTTGTAACCTCTTCTGCGGTTCAGCGTAAGGTGAAACGTAGTATAGCGCGCGCGGCGGTACTCGAACCCAGAAATAAAGCAACAAAACACAAACAAAGGAAAGAGATAAAAGAGGAGTCGGAAGGTGAAAGGGCCCTATTCGGCCGGCCAGAGGGGAAAAAAAACGGGTTATAAATACAACACGATAGGAAAGCAATTTTGGCGGCTCAGAGTACGGACCGAGTCTCGATCTCTCGGGCTCCTACCGGCGAGGGAAGATCAACCGACCATGCGATGTACGCGATTTCATTTCCAGGACGTAGCGCTCTCTCTGTAACTGGGGAGGGAAGGGGTGCCTGATCAGAAGAATACCGTCCTGCACAGCCGCCCTCCTGGACGACGAAAAGATCGATGGGCACCACGCTGAAGACGACCTGGAGACGTAACATGCGTTGCCGCACAGAACCGAACATTCTTCACTCCCGAACAAAATCCCGGTTCCTTTGCCGCGTCCGGCAAATAAACCGCGGCAACCGCCGAGACGCTGCGGATTCGGCTGCGGACTCTGCCGCACACAGACTATACTTCGTTTCACCTTCCGTCCAGACACAGCCGATACTACGAGATTATATGACGAATCAGACAGCGTCAAAGAGGGCACCATCATGGTGTTCGTAATGTTTCTGTCTGTGTTTTCATCGCTGAACCAATCATAAACAGAACAAGCCTAGTGATTTGCACTTTGGACGCTGCTTGATTGGTCCCGTTCCCTCGTAGCATCCGCTGCGTCTGGACGGAAGGTGAAACGAAGTATAGACGCAATCATACTGCATACTGTCAATGACGTCGCGCACAGTGTAACGTGACGTAGTACGTTATGGTTAGTGCGCAGTGACTTCAGGATATCGCGTCATCTTGTCACGTGATGCCATGATGTCGCGTACATGACGTCGTGGTTAGTGTGCGGTGACATCACAATGTTACGTCATTTTCTCACGTGACGTAATAATATCACGTGACGTGACATCACGATGCCACGTCGTACTTTCACGTGACGACAGAGTGTCACATCGCGTCACAGTTTCACGTCACGTAACGGTGTAACATGACGTCACGGGTCGCACGTCGTCGACACCGTGACGTTTGGCGGAGAAATTTCCCAGCCCCGACGACCCTACACAGGAAACACTTGCGCGGATATGCTGCGAAACTTCACCGAAAGAAAGTTTTAGTATATCGGTCTGATAGCCCCGATAACGAGACCCGATACTCCGCCCACACCTTTGCAACACATGCATCGCAACGTTATCGGATATCGTTATCGGAAGATAAGAACGATCTACTAAAACTCCCTCCTTGCGCGTGCATCGCACTCGATTCACACACTTGTGTCGAGTCCGACCGAGTGGAACTGCAACGGCTTGCGACGTACAGGTTGCTACGGCAACAGCTGCGTCGGCTCCAACAAAACCGGTTTTTACCCCGTTTTGTAGGAGCCGACGCGGCTGTTGCCATAGCGACAACACGTACGTCTCAAGACATTGCAGTCGTACTCGGTGGGACTCACGCAAATTTGTGAACCAACCTTTAAAAAAAAAATCGGACCGGTCTAAAAAACAAAAATTGCGGTGTGTATATTTTTACAGCCTAGAACTTCGTCTGCCTCAACGGGCGACGAGTCTCCCAGCTGTGGATGAGAAATTTAGCCAGTGCAGATAAGCGCTAGCCTGGGGTCTTTAACGTGCACCACGCAGTAGTGATACACGACGGCACGCCGGTACGATGCTCATGCTCATCCAGATCGAAACGGGCAAGGGTGGGGGTTGAACCCAGGATCCTAGGTTCTGCAGCGCGAGCTACCGCTCCACGTGCTCCGAGCTGGTGTGTGCTAGCCCACCCGGCCACCAATCCCTCCCTTCGGAACGATGTATACCAAAACTATCCACAGCTATACTATCCATGCACACCACTTCGCATAACTAATCGCCGCAATCTACGAAACAGCTTGGCGAATGACGAGGCTGAGAACATGCTTATACTGAGTTAAAAAAAGAAATCTGCACTGTGACATTGAGTATCACGTAATTGCGCGAAACGTTACGCTCGGTGTCACAGCGCAGTATTTTTCTTTTTAGAGCGCAGCTCTTAGGCGCCCGTTTCCGGCGAGGCGGCGTCGCCGTCGGTGTCGGAGTCGCCGTCGGCGTTGGCGTCGCCGTCGGCGTTGGCGTCGCCGTCGCCGTCGGCGTAACCGCAAGGTCACGTGACCCCCAAGGTCACGTGACCCCCCACGAGGTCACGTGACCCCCCAGGCCACGTGACCCCCGAGGTCACGTGACTCCCCTAGGTCACGTGACCCCCCCCGAGGTCACGTGACTCCCCGAGGTCACGTGACCTCCAGGCCACGTGACCCCCCTCCGAGGTCACGTGACTCCCCTGAGGTCACGTCGACCCCCGTGTCACCCCCACAGGTCATGTGACCCCCCCCAAAGGACATTGAAGAATGAGGGGAGAAGGAGGAGGCAGGAGGGTTCCTTCCCTTCCCTCCTCCTCCTCAAGAGCTGCGCTCCAATTCGGCGTTACAGGAAGCTGTAAACGGCTTTCACTTTTTGTATAACATATTCTTAGCTTTGTCATCTGCCGGCATCCCTCCTTAGATCGCAGCAATGCACCCGTTTCAAACGTGCCTGCAATCTAGTAGCTGCTGCGTCTACCGTCCGAGTCCGCCATTGTTTGGGAACGCACTCTGAGCAGGTATTGGACACGAGGGCTGCGTCGGCGTTCGGCGAGGACTCGGACCCAATCACACGCTTCGATGGATGGATGGATGGTTGGATGGATGCTAACGGCTGTACCCCTTATATTGTGCGGCAGCTGGCGCCACCTAGCCTAGTTGTACGTCTTGGTGGTGCCCGAGAACCGCCGATGTTGATTGATGGAGTTTCGAAAAGGGTATAGTGGCTGTTCCAAGTTCTTTGCGGGAACTAAGAGACTCACCGGATTTCTTAGGGTGCTGCTTCGGGTTCATCTCCGGCTCCAGGGGGACAACAATCGAACTTTAAAAAAACTGTCCGTATGTCTGCTTTCCCGCAGTATTCTTATCGGCAACGTTACTACGACAAGTCAGTTAGGAAACTGTCATAGAGCCTGCTCTGAAAAAGTGGCACCGATCCCTACTCGAGAACCGGACTAACGGCGATCGCAACGCCCCCATTTATACCGCAGCGGCCACTCGAGGAACTGCACGGCCGCTTGTATTGGTTCGGGAGTATCGCAAACGATCAACGTTACTCGATCAATTCAGTTGGCAAACTCCCACAAAGAGCGCAATCCCTTCTAAGACATGCGCTGACACACGTCAGTTTCCGCTGATAACCCCTAGATTCGGAAATGCTGTTTGAAGCGTCATCCTTCTTGCCCGCTGCGGCCGTGTTTGCAGGAACTGCTGTTTGCAAGACGCGCCGCAGCGAGCAAGAAGGTTGGCGCTTCGAACAGCGTTAGCCAAGTTGAGGGGTACGAGAAGGGATCACCCTCTCCGTGGGAGTTTGCCGACTGAGTTGATGGAGTGACGTTGCTTATTGGTGCGATTTCTGCGATCTGCATGGGTGTGTCGCTGGCACCTTAACAAACACTGAGCGTGGTGAGTCTCGGGCACGTTATCGCTCCACATCACATTTTGCGGCATTAACCGAAAAGAAGGCACGATAATAAATCACAAAGGAAGAATCATAAAGACAGCAATGCCACGAACTGCATTTCTTGAGCTGTGAGTTATTACGGAGCAAAGGATAAAACTCGACGGAAATGCGTTCTAGCAAATCACGATTTCTAGCAAACGGCCCAGAAAAAACTCATAAATACGAAAAACCCATCACAATGCCTTAAAGATAAAAAAACCGTCCATTATATATAACCTTCGCAGCTCCATTCCTCCCTTGTTCGTTCTGAATACTGTAATGCCATCTAGTGAGCGATGGTTTGCGGCCTTGCTGAGCGGTTAGAAACGTTGGCAAAAGTTCACTTTAGGGCGCCGCTCCCGCGTTGAGTATGCCAGCTGGGTGTTCCAAAGGGCTGGGTATCCGACTTAGGGCGAGTCTTGTGTTCTTGTGTGCCGCGGATGGTGTGTTTCAACTCATTGGGAACGTGTTCCTTGCCCCGCATTATGGCATCCGCCAGTGCGGCGATGCCAAGAAGAGTGGCATTGAATACGCCACCAATAGAAAGCGGATACGACTACTCAACATCATGTATCAGTTAAGAGCGATTAAATTTCCCTTCAGGTGTTTTGTCATTTTAAATGCAATACACCAAGAATTTTTTTTTTTTTTTGCGTTTCGTGTTTACATTAATGAGATATAATGTGAACAAGGACGCGCGAAATAAGAACATTGCAGGGAACGATCGAAGGCAGCTCCCTCCGGCCTGAAGATATTTATAAAAGATTTATTTGAGGATCTCGTGTCGACGAGTGTGTCCTTTGTCGATAACTGGAAACAGCAAAGTCTAGATGGGCCTATTGCCGAAGCGGGTTGATGAATGATTCAACGATTAAAAATCGATGCATGAGCATGTTTCAGCAATAGAAAATGAAGCTTTCTTTCCAGCTACATTATGTACTAATTTTTAAAAGAGAAGAATCCAGTCGCGTTGTGATGGTCAACATAGATTCACGGCTTTTGGTATCGCGCAGGGGACCGCGATTCAGGAAAACCGATAGAACTAACTTTTCGACAATTTTCCCCCACACCCGGCGTCGGAATCGAGCTTTCAACTAAGCGTTGTAGATGAAAAAATCGAGTCAATGTCATTACTGCAAAATATCAACATTAAGATCAATTAAGTTACTTAGAGTTTTAAGCTGATACAGTAATTCACATGAGAAAACTTGCACGCCTCTTGCGAGAGCACCCCATGTTCATCGACGGTACAGCGCTAAGTTCGATGCACACTCCATTCAAAAAAACGTTCTGAGCACACTCGAGAGGATGGCGTTGGGGAAAAGTATTTTCGGTTTGCCGACGCAACCCACTGCCGTGGGATGTCTTTGTCATTCGGAATGTGATGAAGTATGAGGACATTGCAGCCACAGTCGCCTTGTCAGATCCCGTGCGCGACACAGATGTCCTCCGATAATATTCTGCATTTTCGGTTGTTATTCGTGCTGCTTAGTACCAAACAATGGTGTCCCGATGACCTGGGCATTATCGTCATTGAATGCGCTAGCTCTCATTAAATCTGGGAGCAAAAGAAATGGAGGAAACCGCGAAGAAAACGAGCGAACTAGGAGCAACACACGCGTCCAAGGCGTCATCGAGTTCTCAGCAAGGAGGAAAGCGCCGGTAGCTCTATCCCATTTTCTCTCTTGCCCTCCTTCAGTAAGACGGCCTATGAAAACAGCCTCGTCTGGCTCCCACCTTAGGTTTTCTCGTCTATGCTAACCACGCACAGCCTTGTTCTTTGGTCGCCGCCTTGCACACGCACACCGTAAACTATGGAACAATCCCTGCTTTTCCAAACTAAAGCGGTTCGTCGATGACGAGCCATAAACCAAGCTCGTTAAACAAACTCCGAATCTCCATACTCATATTATGAGAGAACCCGCAACTACTCTCCGTTTTTTTGTTTTCTTTTTTTTTTGTACTTTTTTTTTTATTTTTTGAGGGTTGAGTTTGTTGTTTTGATTACCGTGTGGGCTCAGTTACGATTAAGCACCTCCCCGCAATTTCCTGCGAAAAGATACGATGCAATCACTTGAAAGGTGTACAGCGTATGCCGCGTCATAATTTAACTCGAAACACGGCGTGGAAATTCGAGCGATATCGCTTCTTTGCTTCTGGCACCCATAACTACATGCGCACGGTATATGGCATAAGGGGTGTTGCAACGCAAGCTCTGTGTCCATCGCAAGTGCTTTCTAAGCCCCCGCCAAGTAAACCCGCATCGACAACGCCCAATATATAAAAAACATATAAATATATATATATATATACGGACACAATCAATTTTTAGGCCTGTGTTGGTACTGCATCCGCAAGATGTTTACCTAGTGTGTAAAAAGTAACAATGTCTATAATCACTGACAACTTAAGAAACTGAGGGCGTGGTGGCTCCTTAGCGCTATACGGAGCGCAAGTTTTCGTCTGCATCTTGGGCAGGGGTCGCAGTGACGTCAGAACGCCGAGCTCTGATTGGCTGTGATTGGATGAGGATGAGGAAGTCGGAGAGCCAATTGCGGAGCGAGAATCGTGCAACTATTAAGCAATTCCCTTTCGTTTCTTACTCCGTTACTATAGGATACAACAACTGAAAGCAAGCACTTACTGGCAAAAGCTTCCAACTGGGTGGTCGTGGCGGTAGACCGCAATGTCGTTCTTCAGAGTTATATAGAAGCCATAAAAAGTCCGTCCGGCTTGCGATACGAACGTGAAAAGTGCTTTCATCACTGTCACCTCTGTACCCCAAAAAAAAAGTGGTGGGAAGGGGGATTCTATAGGCTACAGTCCGCCATCTTGATTTGTCGCCACTTCCAGTATGGGCGAAAAGTTTTGCTGCCGCCACGCCAGTAGAAGACACTTAGGATATAAGCGTAACCGTCACACATTATCGTTTTGCCTACCCCTTATTTTTACTAGTTACAGGTTGAAACGTTTTAGGATTTTTCGTCGCCCATACTGGATACGCCTATTAGGTCGCTGGGAACGAGAGCCATCAGAAAAGGTCTATAGACCCTTTTAATAACAAAACGCCACCAGGTGGTGCTCCAGTCTTTGTCGTCCCAGAGAACTTTCGGTTCATAAAAAGAATGAACAAAGGCCACCTTATTAACACCGCTGCCTGAAATATAATGCAACGTTTAACTACCGTTTCTCCAGGTGAACGCCAAAAGGACGAAAGAGTGCGAGCTCTGTTAAAATGTTTCGAGTATTTTCGCAAACCAACTTGACTCCTCCAAGGTGTAATATTGTACAGCCGAAGGCCCTCGTTAAATATCAAACTTTGTTGTCCGTGTAGAATTCTTGCTTTCTAGGACTGGTGATATAAGCAAGCTCAACAGGCTTGCAAAGACGGTGCGACCGGAAGTCGCTTGGAAGGCAAGTGGCAGTTCCTGTTTGTAGACAGCAAAGGGTCTATACGTAACATCAACAAACCGGGATACAAAATGGGGAGTGCAGGTGATGCGCCCGGGACGTCGTCACAGCTTCGCGATTGCCGTCACCGTAGTTGTCGGAACCCAGTGGCAATCGGGGTATTGAATGTACTTTAGCTTTTCGAATCTTTCTCACAAAATGTACAGCACTGAATCTTTCCTTTGCGCGTCGTAATTGTTTCCAGCGAGCGGTCTGATCATGTGTTAACCGCTCAAATCCCCAATCTTTGCCATGTATGCATAGGGAAGGTGCTTGGCAGTGATTGTGCTTGAAAGAATAGAGGACTGCCTGATTTTTCAGAAGCCGGGAAACGCTCAGTGGTAGGTCAATCGAATTACAGCGTTAGGTCGACGGCACAGCACCGGCGCACAGTGGTGCAAATCTCTGCTCAGTGTACCACGTGAAAACTAATGTTATCAGTCCCTACAACCCCAGTCAAATAGCTACGCCATTCGCTGGGGTACTCGTGTTGTTCATCGTGATTTGCTGTCTACGTGTTCTGCAGGAAACATCAAACTCGCTGAGTTTTCTTAAAATACGGTACTGGATCTTCGAGCTAAACTCGATGCCCTTCAGGGGCATCGAGTTTAGATCGATGCCCCTGAACCAAACACCAAACACCAAACACACCACTTCGAATCGGTTCACCAACGCCGCTCAAGCGGCGGCACGCATACCGACTTTATAAATGATCAACTACCCCCGAGGAGTCCCGGCGAAGAAAAAAAGGGCAAGCAAAGGAAGGCAGCTCAGCTAATTGCACGCCAAAATAGAGTGGCCCAAACCCTGCCGCCGACGGAGGCCACTGGTGGAGTGCATACTTGACATCGACCTGGGAAAGAGCCCCGCTTGAATTAGGGGGGGGGGGGGCGTGAAAGAGCGGCACTTGAAAAGTCACCTAATGCCAGAGCCCTTCGGGGCATTCGCAGCTCTCTCCGGGTCTTGCCGCTTTTGAAGTTTGGTGTTCTTTTCTTTATGTGCCTGTATTTACTTTCCTCACGTCGATCTGGGGGCTCTTTTAAAAAGGACCCTTCGACACAGACATTGATCTTCAGTTTTTGCTTCAGGTTCACCATACCATGACGTTACTTCCCTGTGAGGAATTTGGCTTGTGTGTCGCGATGAGAGTCAAGCGGAATTTTCACTCTACACACTCTAAGACATCTAGAGTCAGTGGCGTAGCCACGGGGAGGCTTATGGGGCTTCAGCCCCCTCTCCCAAAATCCAGCCGACCCTATAAAGATACACATGCAGTTTGACACCCCTCCACCCCCCCCCCTCAGCACCCCATGTCATGGATGTCATGGACATCACAGCCATCCTCAGAACCCCCCCCCCCCAACACACACACACCCAAAAAAATTGGTAACCGGACAAAAGCTCACCGGACAAAAGCTCACCGGACAGAAGCTCACCGGACAAAAGCTCACCCGTTTTTTGACAGACCCGGACAAAAGCTCACCCGTTTTTTGACAAACCCGGACAAAAGCTCACCTCGATTTTTTTTTTTTTGCTACCCGGGCGAAACACGGGCTTAAATAAAGTGCGGACGCGATGGACATTGGACCATTTTTAGGAGAACTTGTACCCCATCCACCAATGAGTTGCGAATTTTTAAAAATACTTTGAAAGAACGGGTGTTGGGCCTTTTGGAAAAGTACAAGACAGGTGACCAATTTAGAAAACTGTACGGGATTTTAGATAGGCTCGCGTTCCTTCCACCACAGCTTGTTCCACAATAACTAACCACCAGGGAAAAGTCTACCGGTGACATCGTCTACCTGCTGGACTATTTTGATTGCACGTATGTCAACGGCCGCTTCCGTTATACTTTTGTTCCATCTGCGGCGGCACCCAGAGCGAATTCTTCCCTTCGCCTGGCTCTGCGCCGACGACGACCGGAGTTTCCCCGATACGGTGGAATATGTACGACGCCATTCTTCAAGATAAAGACCGGATGAACAACACCTGCGAAGGATGGAGTACCGGGTTCCAGAAGCTCGTCGGCCACGCCCATCCAAGCGTCTTGAGGCTGATTGAATGCCTACAGCAAAATCAGGCGCTCGTTGCCACGGCACTGACACAAGCCCGGAGAGGTGAGCCCACAGTAAAGCGGGTGCGAAAAACCACTCTGCGCCTGCATAATCGTCTTAGAAATATTTGCGAGGGCTTGCATGTACATCGAGATCTACCAAGACTGCTGGAGCTAGTAGGGGACTGCATTCGCTTCTAACCAATCGATAAATAAACTTGTTTCTATTCAAATCAACAAACCATGCGCCTGTCAGATTTAATTTATCGTTGCCTTTTTGTGTCGCACGCATGCACCTAAGTTGTCCGCACTCGTGTTAAGACCAACATGAAATTTTCTCGTGGTGAGCTTTTGTCCGGGTCTGTGAAAAAAATCGGTGAGCTTTTGTCCGGGTCTGTGAAAAAATGGGTGAGCTTTTGTCCGGTGAGCTTTTGTCCGGTGAGCTTCTGTCCGGTGAGCTTTTGTCCGGTGAGCTTTTGTCCGGGATTCGAAAAATTCTACGCCACTGCCTGGAGCGTTTACATTCCCGCAGAGCACTTGTGGCGAGCTAATCACTTCAATTTGCAGGGGGGGGAGAGGGAGAGGGGGTATTTGGCCAAGGACGAGGCTAATAATATGTTTATTAGACCTAAAAAAAACTTAGAAACCAGTAACATAAGAAGACCTGAAGGAGGCTGAGTGTCGAAAGCGGTCACGATTTGCCCGTGCGATACGCGTTCGGTGCATGCATGCATGTTATGCTTTTCGTTGCAGTTCGTTTCTAATAATGCAGAAATGGAAACACTGGTTCGCGTACCGGATTTCTTGAACCAGTCGATACGACGTAAGCATTTTTTTCTAAAGGATGACTATATGAATTGACTCGAATTCTCGGATGCATGCGTCGAAATGTAATTTTAAAGCCACGTCGCCGAGTAGGTTTACCTTACTGAAAAGGCCGATTTATATCATTGTGCAAATCGGTAGCTACATAGAGCTCGTTTTTAAGTGTGTAGGGAGAGAGAGAGAGAGAGAAAAGAGAGAGAAAGAAAGTGAGAGAGAAAGAGAGAGAGGGGAGAGAGAGATACTACTATCGGAGGCAATTTTTTCTGTGGCACTCAGAACAAAATAAATTTCACGAGCAAAGCTCTGATCGGCATTAAAGCTTCGCGAGCGCTCTAATAATCTCATACCGAGATCGGTATCACGTATCACATTGAAGTACCTCAATGCTCCCGTTTTCGACAATCAGACAACACCAGACTTTTGATAGTGGCCGCACCTCTCCCACGAACGGCTAAATCACGAAGCTATGGAGTGAATTCAGGAAAGGTTTGTTTGCAGTCGGAAATAAGAATCACGCCTTCTAACAAAATCTCGTAGCACAAAAACTGGGAAAAGTGGCTAATTAATTAAGCTAAAGCACTTAAATTATCGCCCGTTATAATACGCTATATCCCAACTTAGCAAAAAATACGTTTTCCTTCATTCCCTTTTTTTTTTTTCCTACGTTCACATAGACGCTTAGCTTGCCAGAAGGATGGCTCGAGCGCAAACAAAAAACGCGTCAGACACTAATTAAGTCTCCAATTAGGGTGAAGTGCCCTAAATTTATAAGCCCTTTAATAAGGAGGGAAGGAACACTTTCCGTGGTGGATGTAAAATATCTCCACGTCACAGATGCGTCCTCATTAGCGCTTCACAAAACGTTCACTGTTTACTTCAGACTGTGGGGTTCTTCGTAAACTGGTTGATTATGTTTGCCCTCTCTTTTTAAGGAACCATATAATGCTAAAGTGAAGCAATCACGAAGAATTCTCAGGAAAATAGTAGTTTTGATCGCTGCAACAAAAGAAACAAAAACAAATGAGTTCACGCAATCGCGCTTTTCTTAACACATTTTTTGTTGCTTTAACTTGTATTTTATCTTACTTTAGTAAGGGTGTGTCATTTGACGCAAAAATCCGTGGACACATAAAATAAAAATTGAAGCTTAATTACCAAAACGTGAACATGAGTAACTGCGGTACCTCAGAGAAAAATTAATCGCCGACTCAACACGAGCTAATTAAAATGGCTCGCCAAATTATCTCCTTTTCACAAAAATGCTGGTAGCCCTCGAGGCACGAACACTCAGTTAATAATATCACGTGCGATTTACTACGATTAGCCTTAATTTATTATCGTATATGCGTAGCTTGAATAACCCTATTTGGGCCACACGCCACAATATTTTGCCACCTCGCTGGACAAATTCTCCAGTTCTGTTGTCTCTGTCGACGAGGCTTATGAAAAGAGTCAAGCAAGGCTTAAAAGAACCGTATATAAAATGGCAGACACGAACCCAGTGTACAGACCATGGTCGGTTTGCTCCGGCAGTTAACTCACCCGTAAGAGGGATTTTGAGGTCACTTGGCCGGCTCCGTGGGGACAAGAAACTAAAGGCACCTATAGCGTTAAAGCCAAATGGCTGCCGTAAGTCCGTCCTCGTCTCGAGTATTAAAGTCCGATTTGGAGCGCAGAAAAAGGGTTAACAAGCTTAAAATGTAAGTGAAAATGAATCGCGCATTCGTGTACTTCAGCAGCGACATGTAAAGTTATTTCTGGGGAAGGTCGTGTTAATCGAGAATTGGTGAAAACAGCACGCAAGCCTTCCGTCTGCTGAGCAGAATCGGCTGCAACGCTATTTACAAAATGTTACAAAAAATTTACAGTTTTTTTTTTTACCGCAAAAATAAATTAGGCATCGCAAAATCATTCTCCGCCCAAAAGTAGCGCTAGAGGTCACAACCAAATGCCAAAGTTTCAGTCCGATCCGATACCTTATTCAACAGTTATAAGTGATTTTTCTAAAATTTTCAATGGGAAAATGGAGCCCATTTTTGCCCGTTTTCGGTTACTGGTATAAAATGGCGGTCCGACGAAAACTCCATCGGCCGCCATTTTCCCATTGAAATTTTCAAAAAATCACTCACAACTTTTTGAATAAGGTATCGAATCGGGCTGAAACTTTGAAACTTTGGCATCTGGTTGTGACCTCTAGCGCTACCTTCGGGCGGAGAACGAGCGTTCGGCGATGCCTAGTTTATTTTTGCGGTAAAAAAGACCGTGTAAATTTATTTTTTTTGACACCGTGTACTTTCTTCCGCGAAGCCGGTCACGTGACCTCAAAATCCCTCTGGCGGGTGAAATAACCGCCAGGAGAAACACCCGCATTGATCAGCAAATCGGCCCTGGGGTCTCGGACACGCGGCCCGCGGGCGGCATGAAGCCCGCCACTCGCTAGGACTCGGCCCGCAGGCAACCGGCTGCGAGCCCTTCATTCCATGTGTCGAGCGTTAGAAATGGCATGCGCCATATTGATCTCATGTCGCCGATCCATTTCCGCTCGAAACGTAGCTCTGCTCTTGCGACGTATTCCCATACTTTCTGTTATACTGTTTGCATGTGCCTGACGTTTTGTTTGAATTTTTACTTCCCAGCTTTTTGTCACGTAAATCATCCAAACGACAAAGACGTCCTGCCAACACGAATGCCGCGCAAAGCATCTTGGGTACATAATGAAATAAAAAACGCACAAAAAGAAACGGCACAAAAAAAAAAAAGAAAGACACGTTGGAGAGACAAGCTCTCGTCTGTCGTACGTGTGCTCTTTTTCTTGTCATGTTTTTTTTTTCCGCACTTTTTATTTTATTATGAATTACTGCCCACTAGCCCAGCTTTCAACCCTGCTTGCACTCTTGGGTACCTTTTGGCTACCCTTTCGGTTTCGATTTGCGAACCTAAATTCACGACATCCCGTCGCCACCGAAGACAGTGCATGCATTTTCGAATATATGACTTCCTTAGAGGGAAGTTGAAGACGTCTTGAATTTGGTTAAAAACACTCCGATTCTTTTTAATCCGACTTCAAGCATCACGAATATCACATAAAGTAAGCCATTTCATGCCCGTATTACACAAAAAGACGCCTTTGAAGTTGCGTTGAAACCACGCCCCTCCGTGGCAGAGGGAAAGGGGAGTAAAAGGATGACGTCCCAAACGGACCCTCGCGCGTGCTCCTCCGCTCGCAGAGCCAGCATCGTGCGTTGTCGATACATGCTGTGCGACTGCGTGTGCCTGAGCTAGTTGCTGATTCACGCTTCCGAAAACGTGCCACCTGAACGTGGGAGGATATACGAAGGGAGAAAGAAAAAGGAGAAACACTCTGCTGGGCTAGCAACCACTTACTGAAGATAAACCTTTTCTTCTTCCACGCCCATTAGTGTCATAGCCCGAAACTAATGGGTGTGGAAAAAGAAAGGTTTATCATCAGTAAATGGCTGCTATTGTAGCAGTCTGTTTGTTCCAAGCATCTTTCTACCGAAGAGGCAGGCACCTAGCGAGTCCGAGGAGCTTCCGCAAAGCGGAAACGAAACGACGTACGGATTGCCAGTTGATCGTTCTGAGAAGATGCACCTTTTTATGACGTCACGCCTGGAGTACCAACCAATAAAGTTCGGCGGCGGCGAGCGACTGCATATTTTTCGATTTTTTTTACTTTTTTTTTTTTTTGCTTTAAGGTCAAGCGATGGTGATATGTATATTCTCAATGGAAAACTACGCCGGAAAAAAGCGTTAACTCATATATTTTAAAAAACCGTTTTAGTTGAGCCATGAAACGATTTTTCTACTTTCGCTGAATACAACTTCAAAACACTCTTTAACGTTAACAGCTGAATACACTGGCCTTAGCCATATTTTTTAGGCAATGGCAGTTGCCAAACAATATGAGAAATATGAGCATCGTTCATCCCCTCAACTCAAAGTCAGAACAAGTGGCCTGGTGCCTCACCCATGCCACCAACGTTTCTCATAGCCACGCGCTGGGGTTGGCAAAGTATAAAATGCGTGCTGAGCTCCAGGCATTGTTTAGTTCGGCAATTCTCATCACCGCAGTGGTTCGACACGAGCCACTACCCGAGTGTACGCCGAGGCATTGATTGTCACGAGCCGAAGTTGAGTGTACGAAAGTTGAAAGCTGGGCTAGTTGGTGTAGACTAAACATAATGCTTACGCAGTTCTCGTGTCCAATCCACGAGCCACGCGCTCTACTGTCGTCAGGCGGGTGGTTTCTAATTCACAATTACGTCATCTAACTTTCCGAAGGCAGGACTGAAACAAATAGTCCCCTTTCGTCCTGGAAATTTCACCGCGTCGAAGAAACTTCTGAATCAGTGGCGATCGGTGCGAGTATACTCGGGCCAGACTAGAACCACTACGCCTCTGCAAAGTCATGGATATTCCAACCCGATATCGTTTCATGACCCCTCTAATTTAATGGTGCTGCCTACCACTACAGACAGAATGCTGGGAGACCTTTTGGGGGCTCCCAACGTACCAGAGTTTGTGCGCAGGGAAACAAAGGAAGAATTGTACTGGGCCAATCATCTTGTTCCACCGTCTCAATCCGCACAGGAGCAACTTCACGCATCCCTCCCCAACTCAGGCCCGACCCCCCCCCCCCTTTTTTCGTCGTTAATGACGCACAACACCCACAAGAGGAAGGCACCGACCCATCGTCAGAGCTGAAAGGGGCCGAACCTGCGGCTCGCCGACTGAGACTGGCGGACCTCGTCGCAACAGACGAGCGCCCACTTCCGTCCGAGCATTCCAGACGGTGGGAACGTGTCTGCATCCCGAGACTCCACACAAACACAGCGATGACCCCAGCGCGATGGACCAAATTCAAGTTTAAGGACATCAGCACCGGATAGTTACAGGACGGACTCTGCACATCGTGCAAGGTCCCCACAACGGCAACGCACGTCTTCCGGAACTGTCTCCTCTCCAGATCACAAAGGGAGGCCGCAATCAATTCCCTGCCCGATAATAAAAGGCCAACGTATTTCAGAGAGTGGTTCCTACCGGTAGGAACAGCAAAAGCCCTTTTCGGGTACCTCGTCGGCTATATCAAGTCGGCGGGCCTAGCGCCTTTCATCTGAACCCCTCTTTCATCACCCCCTACTCCGTCCCTTACAATCATCCGCACACTTTCAGTTTATGATATTAATCAAGCGCAGAAAGTTCGGCCTTTTTTCTTTTTCAATAAAAACGTTTTCTATCTGACTGATTGTCTCAATATCCTACGCTTCTTGAATCATCCGTGACAAGATAGGGCCATGCTGCACTCTGGAGTGGTAGCCAGGCTGCCAGAAAGGTACAGGACGTGGCCGGCAGAATTTCCTGTTCCTCGCTAAGCCTAGCAAGGTCCTTACACCCGCTGGAGGTCTGAGTTTCAGCGAGGGCTCTCGCGAAGGTGAATGGCTGCAAAGCAAGCGAGCGTTGACTTTATTTTCATCCCATGCTCAGAAGCACTATTTCGTCAACGGAGCAATCGAAATCGAAACCATGCCACTTCTCTTCATGGCCAAAGAGGTCCAGATAATTTGACGCACGCAGTGTTGCATGCAGGGATTTTCGGAAGTAGTCTATTCCGTTGCTAAGCTGCAAGCGCGAGCTCAAGTGCGAGCTCTTTGCTCAAGGACGCACCTCGGCTGAACTCTCTTTCTCTCTCCCTCTCGCTCAGCAAGATCAAGTGCCAAGGATAAAGTTACGAACTCAGGTTTCATCGGGAGAGCAAGAACTGTCGTATGAAGAGATCTTTGTTTTCTTCGAGAGATGTAGAGCTCGATTGATCTTTCAAGCCTAACGTTAAAGGGATGGTGAACCGAAATTTGGATTTCACAAAAACAATGCAGGAGATATAGGCGGGACGCTACAATCCCTACAACACTACTGGTATGGCGATAATATCTCGAATGGACGGCTGTATTTTGAGAAAAGAGGTCGAGATTGAACAAGGCCGACGAGGCGCGTGACGTCAAGATAGCTAGTTTCCTCCTCTCTTCGCTTCGCTCCCTCAAGGCCGCGAGGCGGAGAAGACGCGAGGCCGTTTCCTCTCCTTCTCGGAGAAACTCGACGTCAACATACCTGTCAAATGCGCCTCCTTTTCTTGAAAAATACGGTCATCTGTTTGAGATATCGCTGTATGAGTGATGTTTCGGTGTTTGTAGCATCCCGTTGCACGCTTTTGCCGCGTGTTTTGTGGAATCCAGATTTCGGTTCAGCATCCCTTTAAAACAAGCCTGATCTTAAAAATCACGCCTAATGGTAAAACATTAGGCGTGATTTTCATGAACTTATGTTATGGGACTCGCATGTTCAAAAGCTTACTCTCAAACTCTTGAGTATCATAGGTGTTCTACATATATAAGCATCGCTATATATTACGAGTTCATGCAAAACTTTTAACTTACAATGCAATATTGAATTCTCATATATCATACTGTCATCTAGTTTGGGGAACTACGACAAGTACTAACTTTAGTCAACTGTTTGTGGTGCAGAAAAGAACAATTCTCATCGTAACTAATGAGTCGTATTGCGCACATACTGAACCTCTTTTCTGTAAACATAAAGTAATAAAAATGAAAGAATATTTTAAATATAAGCTAGCGACGATGTATGTGGCATAACTTAAATTTCCTTATCATCCGTTACGGCAAATTTCCAAATTCACTAACGAAAATATTGCATATCAAATGCGCAGCGCCGGACTCTTGAGACTACCATGTCCACGAACTAATTACGGGCTTCAGAGGATTCAGCACACACTTACAGCGGTATTGAAGTTTCTCAAAGAACAAGGTGTCTGCATCGAACATTTAAATAAGAATACATTGCGTGAAATATTATCCTCCTAATAATATATTTCTTGGTGTGGTGCATATATAAATGTCCTTTTGCTGCTTCAAATAATGTAATTATATCCCGCTGACCGATCTGCCTGTAGGGGGCAGGGCCTTCGTCAAGCTGCACTTCTGCAGCTTTTTCTCCTGCCTCCACCACCCATTTTGTATTATGCGAGTAAATAAAATGAATTGAATTGAATTGATTATTTCCCGCGTGAACTGAGAACGGGAACGACAGCTTGCTTTCTCTCTTGTTCTATTATGCGGAGCGCGCAAGTTTGTCTACTCCTTTTCCAGGGGTTCTTGTTACGTCAGAACGCCGAGCTCTGATTGGCTCTGATGGGAAGGATAGTGGGTAGACCTCAAGGAAGCTTGCTTTGACGTCTACCCCTATCCTTCAATCAGAAGCCAATCAGGGTTCAGTGTTCTGACGTCATCAAGACCCGTGAAAAAAAAGCAGACTATAACTGGCGTTCCGCATCGAGTTCTAGTATTGCGTATAGGAGCAAACATAAGCGCTGTGCGTTTGCGTTAACGTTGTGCGCTCCACGCTGCGCTTGCGCAAATTCAAGACGCAAGTTTGGGCACCGCGAACGCGCGGTGTGGAACACGCAGCACTAACGGAAATGCACAGTGCTTCCGTTTGCTGGTATACGCAATACTAAAGCTCACTAATACAAAATGCCAGTACATCGGTGGGGTGGTGCCACCTTAATTCTTATCACGTCAGGTAAGGGCCTAAATTATACACCTAGAAACAAATGAAAGCTACAGATGTCACTCTCAAAACTGCGAACATAAAGCAGAGGCACAAGGTCCTTTCTTTGTGACATCTCTTGAACCCCCCCCTCACCTTTCGTTGGCCCTCAACTTTTCGGGGGTAGAATGGCTGCCTACCCCCTACCCCTACCCCTACCCCCCCCCCCAAATAAGTTTGAGACCTCTGGTATAAGAACATTGCAATAATCCTCTTCTGGGTACCGCCATCTTTGTCAACTAGGCTGTGGAACGGGTTCTGAGCATGCGCAATAGCTCTCTTCTGCGGAATGTCAGACCCCAAGCATGCCGCCAACACCTCCTACACACGGCCACAGCCCAGCGACTCGGCATTTCACGCCTGGATGACCGTGGAAAGGTATCTACAGACAGTTACAGACACGCGGGTCTTAGTCCCGCTGTTGTGACACTTTGCTTTGCTAACAAAACCGTGCATTTCGCTATCCAAATAAGGAGCCTCGTTAGGAATGAAGCACGGAACAGGAAGACAGAGAGGCAACCTGGGTAGCTGTGCCGGTTGGCCACTCTCTGCATGGGTAGACGGATGGGGAGGTTAGAGGAGACGTCTAGGGCACCACTCGAACAATGGTCCATTTATCAAGTACTGCCTAGCGTTCTACTTGGTTTCACCGCAACGTGGACTGACCTCCAAGGCTAGAAGCGCGAGCTCCTTCCGTTTAATTGCGCCTAGGACGTATACAAACGCACGTGCAGCGGGAGCACAGCTACCTTCTGGTGCATGTAGCCTTTGCGGTCATATAGTTCATGTTGCGATCTAAGAAATCTGGAGCGTCTACATTTCTGCAATGAACTTCAAAGAGCCAATCTACGGAGAACGTTCCGCGAATTATAATTGTAATCATAACGAAGGGAATATATTTAGTCCTAAAAAATATAAATATAAACAATATGCGCCTTAACTCTGACATTGGGCGCACAAAGCCTCTGTGCATATAGCTGATCTTGCATTTCACGTCATGCTTCCTGTGAGAGCGCAGACTGTCATTTTTAAGACCTAAACATATGTCCAGCCTCGTCATTGGCCTACCTCTTTCCTTAAAGATTGCAGCGATTGGCTACAGCGAGTGTCTCGCGGAAAAGCAGACGCTGTCCCACTGTTCAACTTCGTACAAAACACAGCACAATGTTCGCTGCAGGCAGGACGACAAAATTATCTGCGGCCACGCATAAATCATGTTGAAAGCATGTTTCCTTCATACATATGCATGCTTCAAACATGCATATGTATATAAGTGAGACGAAATTTTGCAAACGCGATACGGACGCAAAAGTTTTTCCTTCCGTAAAAAGTGCCATGACTGCGCGAGCGTTTACTCAGGCAGAGCACTTCCTAAAGTTACAAGCTCGCGTCTACGCATCCTAGTCCTCTGCGCGGAACACCTGCGTCAGAGCGCATATCAAAGCAATCATTATTCCACAACTTCCACACTGTCTGTGTATGGTAACTCAATTTCATCATTATTATTGCGAAAACTCAAGAGCAGCGAAATGCTGCGGTGACCGGAGTGGTTCGCTGCTTTCATGCAGAAACTGAATTGAGAAAGTTGGGCTGGAGTCACCGGCATGTGGGCAAGTTCCTTTGTGGTAGAGCTTATATTAATGTCTGAGTGGGTCCCGGGTAGGTAAGGAAAAGTGGGGAAGTTTCGAAACTCCGTGTGGGGTTTTGCGGTAGGATTTCACGACTTAATTAACTCTATAAATGTACTTTAGATATTAATTTGTTTTTCTACGACGTACGAGGGAACATTTATCGTGTCTTTATACAAATATATTTACATTTCGCCACGATTTTAGAGCAACGCGCTTCATGATTTCGTATTAGTTTAAGTTTTGCCGTGCTACCCAAGTTATGTTGAAGCAATATTGCGCGTACTGGTTTTAAATGAAAACTGCCCGTACAAAATACAAACATATCATCATCTGGCGTTCCTCAAGGTTCTATTTGAGGACCCCTGCTCATGAACAATTAGGCCAATGATGTCTCTCTCTTCGTGTAAACATTCAGAATTGCTTCCGCTCAGCGATGATAGTAACATCCTCAAACAGGTCAAATTGCATGATGATTGCCAACTCCTGCAGGAGGACGTACTCATCATGATGTGACCAACAAAAATTACGTCTAACTGGTAAAAGAAAAGAACTTGTTATTTTATTATTACGCAAGAAACGTTAACTTACTTTTTTCTGTATAATCTAAACACTCAAACATTGCGACGCGAATATTGGGTACGTGACTTGGGAGTTTATATTGATTCATCTCTTAGTTTGATTAACCATGTGTCAAATTTGGTTAGTTCTTGTTTGCGACCTTTAGGTTTGTTTTCACGAATAATCCGTCATTTCAAAAAGGCGCCATGTTTCGTCACGCTTTACGTCTCTATTGTGTGTTCGAAACTGGAGTTCGGCTCCGTAGTCTGGGGCTGTCTGGGACTAACCAGCTCTGAGAGATCCCAACGTGTGCAGAGAAAGTTGGCTCGCATTATGTACGACCGTTATTACGGCCGCCGGTTCTCCTTAAGCTACAAGTTAATGTTGCTTAGGCTAAACATGCAAACACTCGTAGCTCGCCGGAGTTTTCCAGATTATAATTTTTTGTATAAGACCCTACATAGCAGAATACGTTGCTCTAAACTTGATTCTCTGCTTTCTCTGCATGTACCTCGCGTGAACTGTCGTCACCATAACACGTTCTACGGGCAAGACACGCCTCCATTTTTCCCCATTTTACGAATTCAGAGAAAGTTCAATGCACGGAGTGCTGTGCTCTACATTGTCGGGAGTAAGCGGTATTTTGAAAGTGCCCTAACCTTACACATTTACTAACACCAGTGTTCTCTTGATTTTTTTAAGTATGTGTTCTATTATTTTGTATGCGTGTTATTTTTCATGAAAGTGCATGCGTGTCTACGAGTGTGTACCAATACCAAACCCTCGGCTGTTTGTGGACACAAGAGAAATAAAAAAAGACTATTTAGAACCCCATGTCTTTTGTAAGGCGCTTATGATTACATTCCCTATTTCTGCGCATAAAGCCTGCGTCGCCTGTATTGTGCTTCTCGTTCTTTTTTTTTCTTTCTTTTTTAATTTTTCCAGTCATTGAGGGCTCAAGAAATACAGGGCGTGACTTGTGTTCAGGCTTCTGCTTCTATTTCTCGTCGTTCTTATTGGCTGATTCCACAACATCCCCTATTTCTGAGCCTGACGCCCATGCCGCCTGTATTGTCTTCCCTTTCTTTTTTTCTTTCTTTTTTTTTTAATTTTTACAGTGTTTGAGGGGTTATGAAATACAGGGCGTGACTTGTGTTCACGCTTCTAGCTTCCTATTTCTTTCTTCGTCGTTCTTATTGGCTAATTCCACAATCTCATTTGCTACGAAGCGATGATAATGATGATGCTGATGATGCTGATGATGGTGATGGTGATATGCTTGTAACTCTCCCCACCCTGCGGTTCTTAAGTTGTCAGTCTCCAGAGTCACCAACCAACACGCCCAACCATCTAAAAATCGTATTAAAAAATCTTTCGATATATGCTTAACATTTGCGTTTCTGTAAGTGCACCAAACAAGATATCAAACCATGTTCGTTTTCCCTTTTTTGTTTTTACCATTGAGAAATGAAAATTGTATTTGTCATAGATATATCTCGCATAATACCGGCGATCTGAAATTGCACGAGATGGAAATCCTACTGTTTAGCAGAGAAGCTATAACCATCTCTTCCAGCGTACCTCCTAGTAAAATATTCTGAAACACTATTGGACCAACGCAGATCCTTGCCGGGTTTTGTGTCCTGCAGGCAAGCCTAGTTCAATTTCCCGGCCCGGCTTTTATCCCCAAACAAAGGAGTTGAGCTTCTAGCTTAGCTCCTTTTTTGTTCCCCGGCTATCATACCGAGATGAGATCTACTCCACGCTCCGGCCGCGTAGTGTGTACACACGGAATGAGACACAGGGGGGGGGGGGGGGGGGGGGTTGCGCTGGTTTGTGCTCCTCCGGTGTTATACGTTAAATTGAATTTAGAGCCAAGACGGATCGAAATTCCATTTCTGCCGGATAAATCTCTTGCCTAACCACAATTCAGGGTTTAGAAAATCAAGGATGTTAATATCGAAATATATAATCATCGAGGCAGCTACCTTCCCGAGACCTGGGAGCTGTTTAAAAAATAAAACATTGGGATAAAAAGAAAAAGAAAAGTGAGTTTCAGAAAAGAGGGTTGACGCACCACAAGTTCACAACATGGATATTCTTGAAGTCACTGGTACCCGGATTTTGACTTAGCAATATAGAACAAGGCGCTGACTGTAATTCGAATACTTGGGAGTTTTAATAGATTGTGTTTTCAGACCACGCTCTTTGTAGCGGGAGCTTGCGCTGCCACTTCGATGCATGCTCTGAAGCGCGCGGCCGTAGCGCTAGCGGGCCGTTGAACACGATCTACTAAAACTCTCTACTATTTTATTCCCACCCCTGCCCGTTTCGATCTGAATGAGCATCGTACCGGCGTGCGGTCGTGTATCACTACTGCGTGGTGCACGTTAAAGACCCCAGGCTAGCGGTTCTACTGCACTGGCTAAATTGCTCATCTACAGCGAGTGACTCGTCGCAACTTTGAAATGGCTGACCAACTACACGCTGTCTAAATATCCACACAACCCCAACATTCCCTACTATTTTCACATATACATTTTATTTATTAATTTATCTGTATTTATAATTTGTTCGATTGCTTGTTCGTTTTAATTACTCACTTACCGGTGTTATAAATTATTTCTTGGGATTCAGTATATATCTACAATGTGCCACATTACGGGTACATACTGGTATTAAACATTGTTAAAATACGCTGAACACACAACTTAATATTTCATCCAGAAGAGAACAAAGTACATGACTATATATCAACCAACCACCCCAAACCTCGTATAATAAACGGATTGTAAATTTCTCTGGAGAGTTTTTTTTTCTTCCGTATATCGTTAACCGGCGATAGTGGTACTAGCCAGAGATGGATTGCAAATAAACTGGGTTGCGTGTATGTTTATGCATCCTAGAACTTCGTCTGCCTCAACTGGCGACTTGTCTCCCAGTTGTAGATGAGTAATTTAGCCAGTGAGTACAAACTGCTAGCCTGGTGTCTTTAACGTGCATCACGCAGTAGTGATACACGACTGCACGCTGGAAAGATGCTCACCCAGATCGAAACGGGCAGGGGAGGGGGTGGGAGGGATTGAACCCAGGATCTCTGGGTTCTGCAGCGCGAGCTTACGCTCCACGTGCTCCGAACTGGTGTGCGCTAACCCACTCGGCCACCGATTTTTTTTTTTAAACCAATGTTAATTTACAGGTTAAAAAACACTAGTAGCAAGAACGAAAAAATTTAGGTATATACATATGTTAGAACAAAAAAAAAGTTACATAATGTAGACATTGCATTCAATGACCCAGGTGCAAAGTAAATCAGTTAAAGGTTACAACATTGTTAAAGAGGGCAAAAACCTCAGCTCTGGGTGGGCTCTGGGGCTGGGCACTCAAAGATCTTAAAAATAAATTAGAGTGCGGCACGTGCGAAGGCGACGGACAGTCTTCCCGAAGCATTAAAATTTAGTGCTACCTTCTGACCTTTCACCAGAGTGTCTCTCAGACCTTTTTCTATTTCAACTGGTTCTAAAGTTTTAATAGTCCAGACCAATTTGTTAGCAAAGTGTCGCCAACACATGTTTAGGGTTCAGTGTGCACTCTGTCATGTCTACTCTTGACCGCCAAAGCGCATGTAGGCCTAAAGCCTTGATTATCTCCGTCAGGTCAGTCAGCGTCCTTTTATCGTGCAGCCGTAGGAATTTCAAAGGACACCAACTAATCTGCAAATCCAGATCAAAGAAAGACTGTAGTTCGGCCCAAAAAATGTCTGCATTGGAACAAAAAATGGACACATGCTCGAGCGTTTCTTTTTTGCCACAAAAATCACAATTGTGCGACCATGGCAGGGAGAATCCTTTGGCCTGCTGCCACACATTGACGGGAAGCACTTCCGTGTAGAATTTGAAAAAGAAGTCTTTCGATGATGTGGCGACGGGCAACCGTTTCAGACTCGGCCACCCACTGAACACCCGGATGGATTGCAAGAACATGCATGACAGTGCAGTGATAGATGACCCCCCCCCTCTCTCTGCGTTGATCTAAGAGACAGGTTATGCTCTCGTAGCCTATCTATAATACATACATCCAGTCTGTCCTATATACGTTCTACCACATGCTAATGGGGTACTGTACACTGCGCACGAGGTACAGGGCACACAAGGGTATAGTGTGCTTTTTGTTTTAATTTTCTCGGGAAACTGTGCAAATTTAAGAGCGCCCTGGAACAAATCTGTGCCATTTTTTAAGGGGCTGAAAAAACAACTGGAACTTCATATCGTTGGGCCTTATTGTTTTAAGTTATGTTATACCTTGTGCAAGTAAAAAACCACTACCACCCAGTTTTTTCCTTCTCAACAATGCGCTTACTACTTTCTCCTCCTTTTTACTTTTTTTAAGAAAAGATCGCAGGACCTTAATTTAAGACCTGGTGTTAAACGACGTTATACGATCCTTAATCACCACCATACTACATACCTGTATTGTGCCCACATTAACTGAGTGGGCGGAATAGAAAGGCATTCGATAAACGCCCGCCGAGAAAAAGATGCGTTTTTTTTTTTAATTGTGAATTTTTAAACAAATATTACGAGCATAAAATGCGAGCACCGAATATACGAGACTGCATACTACACTCAGCCAGTCTAGAACGGGGAAAACAGATCGTTATACAAAGTCAAAATATCGTTTTCCAATCCGCTCTTTTATTTATCCGAATACCATCCCGATGTGTTTCTTTTTTTTTTTTTTTCGCAGGCTAGGTTCCTTAAACCTACGTCTTGCTTGGCGCCACGTGCACGTCGATTCTCCAAATTCGACTTGACCGCAAATGTGCTCTCGGGAAAGCGGCGCGTTGGAACGCGACGCCCGAATCGCCCTTTTTCCGGTTCCCGAAACGGACCTCGTTCCCGTACTCGACCCGAATCCTCAATATTTTACAAGCTTCTCCGCTCCCACACGGGCACTTCACGATGTTTCCATTTCGATGCACGTCCGGCCACTATGTGTGCAGTATACAGACGCTATTTGCAGCAGCTGGGCATGGGCGCCGCCATAACCTCGACGTTCCCTTTGTGTTACGTCTTATTTTGTTTAGTTCACTTTATCGTTAACACAGCAGGACAGGTTGTTGCCATTTTAGATTCCACCGTGTCACTCTCTCTAGCATTGGCCTTTGTAGTGGCTCGTCAACGACCGCTTCAAGGGTTTGGCATCTCGGTAAAACAGAGAATGGTAAGCAATGGCGGCTGTTATCTGGTGCGTATGCAAAGCGTCTACACCGAACGTTCATATAACATCCCGTTTATCCGCCAAGACAGCTATAAAATCCCGATGGATAACTTTAAAAAAACACACACACACACAATAATAAACGTACACGCCAAGGTAATGTGATATCGGTTTCACTACTATCCTGCGAAGAAAATGCTTTCCGGTCGACTGGCGAATTTTGTAAGGAACTGATCAATATTTACGCGATGTTGCCGCTTCGTTTCGAACCAGCTCTATCCTGGTCACGTTCACGAACGAATCGAGGGAAGCTTTGGACACCGGGTGCTTATGTACACCAACAAACTGCTTCTTTCAAAAAGGCCAGTGTTTGCCCGCACCGGGGGGGGGGGGCACAGCAGCGCCACCGTAGTGACGCGGCGTCGGAGAGTTGAGTTTGGTCTATAGTTACTGACGGGTTAAAGGGACACTCAAGTGGTTTTTGAGTTCGTGTTTTGATGATGACAGCTGAATTTAGACGCCCCAAGTATCCCTAAAAACCAAATAGTATAGTCATACGGTGATTATTTCTTTAATAAAATGTAATTGAAGGCCGCCAAACCTCGGATCCATCCGAAAACGAAACCACTCTCATTGGTCCTCGCACGCTTATCAAAAGTATCTCGGGCCAATGGCGTTGGACGACGTTCCGTCGCGCAGTGATCCCGAGGTAGCCGCATCGGCCGAACCTCTTTGTCATTCGAGCTTCGATCATGGCGGCGTTCTCTACGCTCGAGGACCTGATGCCGTTGGAGGTTGAAATTCTTCGGCGGACAGCCGACCTGGGGATGATTTCCTATGACGCCACTCCGACGTGCGATGTGGACGATAGCAGCGCTTCGGAGTCCTGTTCGGGTTCCGAGGACGATGAAACGCAGACCTTTTCGGGCGTTCTTCGATTTGCGGTTGGGGCAAGTCGTAACCAAACCAACGTTTGACATCGCAGCGTTACCTCTGTTACGTGATGTCAAACGATGTCGCCACGTTGACTTTCGCCTCGGGAGGACGGGGGAAGGCTGGTTCAGACATGTGCAACGAGCGCGTACCTACGACTGCGTCCGTTGCAACCGGAGCGACCGGAACGACAGCTCTGCGCCGCGCGTACACACCTGAAATTATTACAAGCACAGCGGGTCGCCGTCAGCTGTTTCAGCGGCCCCTCTAAAAAGGGGACGCACTGCTACTCCATGCCGTAACAGAATAGAGACAGACAGTTTTCTATAGCCTAAAGCTTTATTATTGATTTTTCTTGATAGGCTTGCAGGGTACAGTGGATGAAAAAAAGAAAATAAAAAGATGCCGTACGCCGTCTTGGACGATCACGACTCTATACACGACATTGCAATAGTACAAATATCGCCACACGCATTTTCTACGATTATAAAAGACAATGTAATCTTAGCAGCGATATAGCAACGTAGAAATATGATTTCGTGATCAGATAGACGTTGCGAGCTTCAGGATTGCTAACACTAATAACTTTTCTCCGGTGATGAAAACGCGTGAAACTTCGCGTCCTTTATACGGTACGCGCCAGTAATACCTTGAACTTGAGCACACGCATGAAATGCGCCAAATAAGAAATCCGGGCGATGTTCGAGGACACAAATGCTTAGAAAGCACCACTGTAGTCGAAGTAAACAAACACGACGGCACGGGCGTTTCTGCTGTCTTGAGAGTGCCGCCACGGCATCGCCGCACGAGTAGGTGGGTCTTCCCTTCTAGTACGTGCTGGGTTATCATAACGACACACGACGAAAATTCACAGTCAAGGATAGCGCTTTTACGCGGAACGATGAGCTTTCACCACGCCGAACACGTCGATGATCAACACCGACGCCATGTGCGCGCAGATACGTGCGCTTCCGCGCATCCCGGGGGAACGGGAAATTCACCCCCGCGGAGGACGGCAAGGAGAAAACATAGTCCCTTGTTTGTGAAACGATAATTGCAGTATCGCGTATTCTAAACTAGAACTATTTTACGTCTTGTGAAATTATCATGCACAACATATTTAAATAAACTGAAAATTGTTTCTTTAGCGAAACTTTACAAAGGCCGCCAAAATTTTCAAACATACGATAATTTCATTGGTCCTCGCAAGTACAGGAAAGAGTCCGCACGTATTTTATTCCTGCGTGATTAATAGGCGGTTCTGCCTTTTAAAACTGAAGATACTCATTCACTGACACTTCCTTAACGCCATCGCACCAAAAAGTAGCTTCCCCAAAAACCGCTTGAGTCTCCCTTTAAGAGATACAGGGTGTGGCGAGTCCAGTTCACCTTATCGTCGCTCCAAGGTCAATGAGATGACGGCATCGGCCTATAACCGAAGGACCCATCACGAAGCAAGAAACTCTATCATAAATAATAGATTGGCCGCGCCCTTTGAGCTGTCGGCCACCATACACTCTGAGAAATGTGTGGTGCGTCTGCTTTTACACGCAAAAGCATTTGGGAGATCCCCGTGCTCAATGTCAGGGCGCAAACTGTTTCTTCTTTTTTTTAAATTTACTTTTAGTTTTGTCATTCACCGAGTTCCCCCCTCCGCAGATTACAGTGATTAGCTTTGCCGAGTGATTTGCGAGAAAGTAGACCCACCAGATTTTTCAGTTCAGAGTGTACAGCGCATTGCCAATATGCAGCACGTTGGAGAATACTACAAGCGTAGCGAAGCGTTGAGAGAGAAGCGAAAAACCTCGAGAACCTCTTCAGCCTCCCTTTAAACTAAATTTACTAGTTAACTTTTTTAATTAGTGAAAATAAACATATGGTTTCTATGAGAAACTCGCTAAGCATCGTCAAAAACACCAAATCAACTCATTCAAGAAAGATATAATACAGGGGAGGTATTTTACGGTGTTCCAACTCATTTGAATGTGGGGGCCAGACAACCGACACCGGGAAGGCCGAAGGCCAACGCAAAGCTAGGTAAGGGGGGGGGGGGGCTTTAAAGATTTAAAACAGAAGAGACGTCGTCCTCTATGCTTTTTGTAAACTCACAGTTTTGCCAGTGGCATCTTTAAATTTGATTTGTTTATATGACTACTTTGGGCCCTTACCTGATGTGATAACAAGAATTAAAATGACACCGCCCGCCAACATTATGGCATTTTCAATAGAACAAGAGAGCAAGTGCCCTATCGTTCCCGTTGCTCAATTCACCAAGAAATTACCAAGCTCAACATGTTTCTAAAAAAACAATCAGTTAATTTGGCAGTTCTTGCTTTCCTGGCGATTTTTATTCCAACACCCCGAACAAATACTTCTCTTCTTTTAATTGTGATACCCGAGCTCGTAACTTTACCCTTGGCAGTTGCTCCACCTGATCGAGAGTTCGCGCAGCCGAGATGCATCGTTCAGCGAAGAGCTGGCGCTTGCAGCCTTGTAGCGCAATTCTTGTACATTTCAAAAAGCAGGGAAGCAAAAAATAAATAACGAAGCAAAGGGCAAATGAACACACATAAGCAGGCACGTAGCCAGGATTTTGTTTCGGGGGAGGGGGGGGGGGCGCCCATGACAAAATGCTGTATGAGGGGGAGGGGGAGAGGATACCCAAGCAAAATGGAAGATTTGGGGGGGGGGGGGGGGCTCGGGCTCCATGCCCCCCCCCCCTTCTCCCTGGCTACGTGCCTGCAGATAAGCATAAACTATATGAATACTTTAAAAGAGCAGAGCTACTTTTCGAGCGAAAAGTAATCGACGAGATGAGATTACTATAGCGCATGCCATTTCTAGCGCTCGAGACATGGTAACCGACACTCGCAGTCGGTTACCCGCGGGCCACGTCCCAGCGGGTCGCGGGCCGCATGCGGCCCGCGAGCCCCGTGTTTGAGACCCCTGGTCTCTAGGTTTCGGTTTCCTATCGGAGCCCATCTCTGAGCCGGCCGTCCCCTCCCGTGGCCGATACACGCAACGCAGGTGCGCCGCTACTTCCCCCCATCCTACGAGGGAGGCGAGGCAGTGACTTCGCGCCTAGGCTAACGGGGAGCGGGACCGCTGGCGCAAAAGTGCGCTCCGATTAGAAATCGAAACCAAAAACGAGTCGAAATTAAGCGTTTCTCTTTTCTTCTTGTGGAACTCCATAAAATGCTGCCCTTCATTATATCTTTCTAAAATTAGTTGATTTAGTGTCTTTCGAAAATGCTTAGAGAGTTTTTCGTTTAAACTATATGTTTATTTTAACTAATTAAAAGTTAATTAGTATTCGTTACTTAGCTAATTAGTATGTTTGTTTGTTTTTGCAACCCTTGACGTCCGCCGTGGCTGGCAGTTGGCTCCCGTAAAGAGTTTCTTTTTCCTCAACAACCACATTTTTAGGGATGATTCTTGTAAACCTCAGCTAAAATAACAAGTATGTTAAAAAAAAATTAACACGCAAGAACACGGATGGTATATAATTCCGCGCGATAAAATATATGTTGGTTTGTTTGTTGTAAAGAAATAACGTTAAGCAAAAAGTAACTACGAATTCTTCCCTGAATATCGGCATATCTCGGCATAAAATCTTTCTTTTTAAACGTGTTTTTAATCTTATAAAGGTTTGAAGTTGCGTTTTGTGGAGCGTCGTGGCCAGCGCAAAGATTCTGTTGGCCTGCGCATTCTATTTCACGGCTCAGGAGACGGGGCATTCAGAGCGTTTCGCTTTCAGCGAGCAGCGTCTGGCAACAACGCGTGTGTGCAAGTACCTCTCGGACGGCACGCAACAAGAGCGCAAAAACAAATGAAACGCCCAATGTCGTCGTCGTCGTGGCGCAAACTCTTTTGTTGGGAAAACTCCATCTGCTCCTCTTATAGCCGCGCGACTGTAATTCAGTTTCCGAGAGAAAATAAAAACCATCACGCGGGTGCACGCAAATGCCACATCCTTTCGGGCGGTACCGTATTTACTCGAGTAATAGCCGCACTGTTTATGAACAAAGCCCTTGCGTCTTCTTTCCCACATAACCCATATACAGCCAATCATTGCGTTGCGCATAAATAACATAGCGAATAACCAGACCGAGAACACGATTCTCAGCACAAATGCAATCTTCACAGACGGTATCTTCGCACGAAAACATTATCTCTGTCTTGTAAACAGCTGGAATCATGCTGTCGATCGCGGTGATTGGCAATCTGCGTGTTTTGCGGAAAAGCGAACCCTCAGGTTTCTTTCATAAACAGTGCGGCTATTACTCGAATAAATACGGTATTATTTAAAAAAGAAATGCGTACAATATACTTACTCTACAATAACATGATGGGGAAGCCGGGGGGGGGGGGTACTTAAGTTTGGCCAAACGTATTTCGGGCATATTGTACCTTGACTTGTGTTTTTGGATTTGATAACCCTTTTCCATCCCCGGAATTTTTTTTTATTGTTTTTGTTTATTACTTTATAACATTCTTCTGCGGTAGGACGCAATGTGTAGCTTTTAACGGATGTAAATCTCAGTCCGTATTTGCGACATCAGGTGCCTCACATGGGAAAGTGATGAGACCTCGCTTTTTTTTTTTAGTGCGACGGCACAAACTGTTCGGGAGGTCCCAAAGCGTATAGGGGGACCCACTATCCTAAAACTCTCTATTATATTAACAGCATGGTTGAAAACATGTGTTTACTCGTTAGGTTGTTCGATGATTTTATATAATGCATATAACAATAAGGGATAAAGAACAATTACACGTTTCACAGCTTGGTTTGAATCGGAATAAAAGAGGAACTCTTTCTTTCTCGGATATTTATTAATATAGTTGAAAACTTGCCTTCACATATTAGGATGTTCGCTGATGCTTCTGTAACCTATAAAACAATAAGGGATGACGATGTTTTATGCGGCGAACAACTTGATTTGAATATAGGGTTAGAAAATGGTGTGTACAATGGCAAATAAAAAGGGAGTGCTCGAAAATGTAAGCACGAGAGATTTTCTAGAACACTTTTAAGGACACGCTTGAACACTTGCGCTAGACGACTGTGCGTTAAAACTCATTAGCAGCATTCACTACTTGGATGTCATTCCTTTGTGGATTTGTTGTTGGACTTATAACTAAAAAATCCAACAAAACGGCGGGCGTTTTTTTTTTAACTTTAAGTTAGTTTTGGGTAAGTTACTTTCAAAAAGTATTTCGTTACACTCACAGTTGCTTTCAAATAAAAGTAGCGGAGTTACCGTTATATTTACTGCAACAAAAAGTAATTCGTCACAGTCATAGCTACGTCTAAAATGTAACGGCATTCCTTTTAAGCTACTTTTCTGTAGTAAAAGTGCAAATAAAAAAACAATTAAAAAATGCCCCTCCTCCAGATTGGCGTAACCAGGGGAGGGGCTTAGTGGGCTTAACCCCCTCCCCTGAAATGACCCTACAATATACCCATGCATATCGAGACCCCCCCCCCCCTTTTTTTTCCCGAAAAAAATTCCAGGCAACGCCAACGCTCCTGCATCTTTGTTACAAAAAGTACACATAAAGAACACAATATTTAAAAGTACTAAAAATGGCTAGATTGTACTCGCTTGATGATGTCTTAATGCTGGAAAAACTGAAAAGTAGCGACAAAAGCAACATCGTTACTCTTGTCATTACTTCAGAAAAAGTTATCGAACAACGGTTACAGACGTCATCTAGTAGAGGCAGAGCGTTATCGTTAAAACTTACCAAAAAGTAACAAGATTAGAGTAACGCGTTTCTATCCAAGGCTGCTTAAAACACTATAACAAATAACTAAAGACTACTCTGTAATTTACCTCTATACGATTAACACTGCAAAGTGCTTGTATTGTCCGTAGCCCTCTTACAAACTAACTGACGAGCTAGAAATTACACAAGACTGGAGGGCTAGACTTGTTTGAAAGAGCCATCAGCCGCGTTAGAGCGTTTCAAGAACAAAAGACAAGCTAAATTGGTCACAACACTAAGCGTGAACATAATATGCTATGCCCGGCGTTTCTCAAGTTGTCACCGACTATAGCTACAAGACGGAAAACCCTGCGACTAAAATGCTTCACACTACTACCGGACAACAATCCAGAAGGAAGAATGTCTGACCACACCGCGCACTTTTGATCACAGATAGGATCACCATGATCGAAGTTGAGACTGCATCGTATACTGTCGCCAAGTTGTGCTCGTGTGCATGTTTAATGAAGCTTCGGTTCATTTTTTTCACTTCTTCCGCGGGTTCGCGAGTGTGTTACGGCCGATGCTGGTTGTCTCCACGGCGCGGCTCGTGGTTTCTACCGGAGTCTGGAGGCCCCAAATGGGTGTGAGCGTGAACGCTGTAACGGAGTTTCGCAATGTCTGTTTTTGAGAGCTCCAGTTCGGAGGTGGTTTTGCCCCGTGTAGGTATAGCTCAGGGGGTGGCCAGAGTGACATGGGAATAGAGCCTCAAACAAAACTACGAAAATTCAAAGAGGCACAGGAAAAGAAAAAAGAAATGGGGGGGGGGGGGTTACTTTTAACAAGAAACGATATAGAGGGAACAGTGCTTTCCAAAGGAAACAAGTATAATTGTCGACTACAACAAAGAACACCAGAAAGCAGCACGTTTCTTCAACCGCTAAGCAAAAATAATTGCATGATTCGCTAGCCAGCCACTGCCCCTGACGCCCGTTATGCGTATACGGCTCAAAATACTTTCCATAACAATAAAGGAAACGGTCACTGGACACACCTGTGTGTCAAAAAGCAGTCCAGCTGTATGTACGTAGTGTGTATACGTACAAGTTAAGACCGTTAAGACTGTGAGCTTTCTTTTTCTGTAATTCTACAATTCCTTTTCTTTTTCTGGGGTGGGGGGGGGGGGGACACAGAAGGGGAAATGGGCGGAGGGGGGGGGGAGTACGTTTATTAGAAAGCCGCGAGCCGCACTTGAACCTGCGAAGAGCCGCCTGCGGCTCGCGAGTCGCGCAGTTTGGCCACCCCTGGTATGGCTGCTCTTGTGATCGCGGTTACGCTTCGAATGTGGTTTGTATCGCTTATAGCTGCTCTTGTGATCTTCGTTCGAATGTGTTTTGCCTTGAGTGTGCTGTTCTTTTGGGGATCTTCGTGTTTGCTTTGGGCTGCGAGCCTTTTGATTGCAACAGAATGTTAAGTTGGGCTAGTTGGTTGTTCATGACTGGAAGAAAGCGCCGAAAGACGGGGACAAAAGAAGTAGGTAACGACGACACGTGGCGTACTCGCAACTGAAGGTTTATAGAAAATTACAATGATTGGTGCTACAAAAATCATCCGGGATTGGTTGCATAGATGGCACCCAAAATGCCGCTAAACTCAATATAAACAGCCGCCAGGAGACTGCAGAAATCTTGGCTCCCGGAAACCAAGCCCCGATCGTCACCCTGCCTCTGTAGGCCTGCCTGCACGTCAGACCCCTTCGGCCGTGGAGTGTTCCGCCCGCTAACTTGAAAACTTGGGACCTCTTATACGGCTGTGGAGGAGTTTGGCTCGCTCGCCTTTTGTGGGCTCCTGTTCGTCGCGTTCGGCCGTGGTCTGGGCACCCGCTGGAGGTGTAGTCGAGGAGGATGGCAGGGGAAGTCGCCAGAGACTATGAGCCCACTTTACTATCGGGTCTCGTGTTATGTTACAGAAGAGTTTCTCCTATATTCACTAATAAACAGTTATCTTTAAAAAAAGCGATGTATCCCTTCAAGTAACACCAACGAGAAGCCTTTTCTTCGAGAAAGTTCTATCACTCATCCTGGCTTGTTCGTTCCACCCGAGATTCGATCTCTGTGACCAACCATACTCACTATTCCCCGGTCGTATCAACTTCGTCCATTTTTCTATCTTTTATGTACCCCTCTCTCTGCTATAAGGCTCCAACGGGCGCCGCAGCGTCGCGCCTAAAGAAATAAACAAGCAACGCTGCGTGATACTCGCCAATACTTTCTGCTGTTTTTACGAGAAAAGATACCAGCCTCTTTCGACGCCTCAGAACGCACAAACAGATGATACCCACCAAACCACCAAAATCTCGCTGAAATTACTTATTTTTTTAATGCATGCATTATCTTGTGCAGAGGCGCGTTATTATAACCGATTCTAAACAATCCGTAATGTTTCGAGCCGATTCTAGTCAAATTAGAAAAGCATCTAGTAAGCAAACGTACAGTGCTCATAAAGTAATGTGTACTCCTGAGCAGCCACAAAGACTTATGGCACGATGAAACGATTTTTCTCCTTTCGCTGAATACTACTCAAGATCGCTCCCTGACGTTAATAACCGAATAAACTTGCCTCAGTTTTTCTTTGCAAGCAATGAAAGTCGGCAAATAAATTCGAGAAATATGAGCATCGTTCATCCTTCAACCCACAGCCAGAACCCACGTGGCCTGGTGCTTATGTTACGCCGCCAACGTTAATCATAGCCACGCGCTGGGGTTGGCAAAACAGAAAATCGCGTGCTGAGCTCCAAGCATTATTAGAGTTCGGCTATTCTCATCACCGGAGTGGTTGGACACGATCCACTACCCGAGTGTCCGCCACGGCATTGATTGTTACGAGCCGAAGTCGAATGTTCACGCAGTTCCCGTGTCAAATCCATGAGCCGCGCTCGACTGTCGTCAGGCGAGTGGTTTAGATCCCGCAATTACGTCATCAAGCTTCGGGAGGGCAAGACTGAAAGAAATAGTTCCCTTTTACCCTCGGAATTTCACCACGACAAAAGAAACTTCTGAATCAGTGGCGGTCTGTGCGAGTATACTCTGGGCCAGCCTAGGTCCGGCGCGCCTCTGCAAAGTCATTAACATTCCAACCAGATATCGTTTCATGACCCCTTTAAAGGGGCACTAAAGTGCCTTCTGCGATCGTCTATTTATGGTCATCATTCAATCTACAGGCTCTACGCGTTCTAAAATCCCCCAAAATTAGATGGGTACGCGCCGTTTGTTGTTGTGTTGTTATTCGGCGCAGAATCTTGACGTGCGACAATCTATCGCGGGCGATCGCTTCCTTCACGGCAAGATGGCGGACAGATTTTCGAATGTGTGGTTCGCGCGCGAGAAGCCATCACTCGCGATTGGCTGTCGCACATCCGATGGCGCCCTCTGGTTTCTCCGCTGAATAGCCGAGAAACGGCCGTGTTGCGACCCTGGGTCCCGCTTTTAATATAAAATCGGATGCATATAAATCTAATCTCGGGATATTTTAGTGCCACTTTAAACACACACGCCAACGCCCACCTCCATGACAAAAGAAACTCGTACGCACCCCTCCCCCCCCCTTTTTTTTTTTCTCGCCGCTCACGCAAATGTTTTTTGTTTTTTTTTTTTTCACGTTGTGAACAAGAAATAAATTGAACTTTATACCGCACTGTACAACGCTAAATACCTGCAGTGGAACGACGGAATTCCGACGCCGGCTTTGATTGAACGGAATAAAAAAAAAATCAGTCGTCCAGAAACAATTTGAACCGAAAATTCACCTCTCGCAAGCGCCGAACACTCGTTCGCCTGAGGAGTTTTCACCGACTGGTGTGAAAGGACTCCATTTGCTACGCGCCCCTAAAAAGATCCAGTATAGGCCCCACTGGCGCGTAATTTTCTCTTCAAGCAGAACGGACTCTGATTTATTTGAAATACGAAAAAGAAAAAGAAAAGAAAACGCTACCGTTGAATAACGAGCACTTTGTCTCTCCTGGCACAGAGTTCGTTATTCAACTCATGCAAACCTTCGTGTCCCGGATATTCTTGAACAAATAAGAAGAGAACGCGGAAGCCCGGATCAGTAATCCTTTCGAAATTCTGAATCGGAAGCGTTAAGCAAGGGTGTCCATTCGGATAATCCTCTCGCTTTCGGATCAACCGAAGCGAAGCACGACCGAACGTTGTGAGCTCCGACATCGTCAACCGCGGGGCTCCTTTCGTAAACCGCACAGATACAGGGCTTTAGCTCACGGAGCACGCATTCTCTAAGCGTTCTAGGTGTCACAGTCTTTCTATAATATACATAAAAAGAAACAGTGGAGAGCGTAACACTCGTTTTACAATGCCGGCCACGAATGTTAGCGCGAACGTGCAATCGCCGGTCCTTACCGTTTTACGTACTTTCAAAATTGGACCGCTGCCATAAAGACTATACTAGTGCGATCGTTTCCACGAAATGGGGTCGTTACAGCGAAATGGGAGTAAAGTGTCCTATTGTCTCTCGAGTACAACAACCAGCATAATGTGCAGTGAACATGGGGCAAGCTCACCGTCCACAAGCACACTTAAAGGCCGACGAACAACATCGGTTTTCTGGAGGGAAGATAATCCTTTCAGCGCTCCCCTCCAAGGCTGCGAGGGTCAAGGTAAAAAGTGGAGAGGACATAGGAAAGGAGGAGGCGGTCAAAAGTTGAAAGCCCGAAGTGTACGCCGGCCTTTAACTCCAGCACGACCAGCTATGAATGGCTCTGTTCTCTAGTCATCGTACACTGTGTTCCGTGCTTCTTGCTTCGAATACTAGTTCTTCGCCACGCTATTCTCCAATAGCGAATAAGAGGCATTCGCCCTACGAATAATTAAGTCGAACCTCTGCTTATGCACACAAATTTATGTTATCCGATTCGACGCGACAACATAAGAATGAAACAGGCCCCGCGTGTTCAAAACGGAACCACAATTCGCTGTTGCCTCGGAAGTCGCAACGCGAAAAGCTCTCGAATTAAGGCTCAGCCCCATTGAGCATTTCTTCGATGTTCTTTCAGCTCAACACGGGAACTTTCGGAAGTCATGCCCACCCAAATGCTAGAAAAGCGTGAGATTCAGAATCATCGTTCTGCTTTTTCGCCCAATGGTGTTTAGTATATTACTGCACTGCCGAAAATTTCCCATCGATAGCGGACACAACGGACGTCATTATAAGATATAGAATAGAGAGCTTAAGAAAAGGGCGAGAGGGGGGGGGGCGACGATTTGGGTGCTCCGAGCAACTTGAGGTGTCACACCACGGATGCCCAGATGCATGTGCAGTGCGACACACCAAGCTGTTTCGGGATAGCCCCAAGGGCTGATGCCCCTATCCTAAAACTCCCGAATAACTTGGTAGAGGGAGATCCAGCAAGGAGCACGAGGAGCGAAAGCTCGCACTGCTGATCCCAGGGATCCTGCTTTCGATGCCCACATCCCAGCCCGTTTTTTATCTGAATGAGCATCATACCGGTGAGCGATCGTGTGCCGCCTCTGGCTGATGCACTTTCAAGACCCCAGGCTATAGCAGTCGTATTGCACGGGCTGAATTTCGCATTACAGCGAAGTCACCAAACGCCCATTAGGGCTGACTAACTTCCCCGCAACATACACCATTATTATTATTATTATTAGCACGCACAATTACTTGACACGCATTCATGTTACGAGCGCCCAAGTGACAGCTGCTCGAGAATAACTACCTATATACATTTCCCACGGGTTCAATGATTCAACAACTTTCAAAACACTGCTCGATTTTTTAGAGCGCAGCTCTTAGGCGCCCGTTTCCGGCTAGAGCGGCGTCGCCGTCGCCGTCGGGGTCAGCGTAACCGCGCGGTGCATTGTGGGAAATGTCCCATAATGCACCGCGCGGGGAGGAGGAGGGGAAGGCAAGGAGGAGGGGAGGAGAAGGAGGAGGGGAGGAGGAGGAGGAGAAGGCAAGAAGGGAGGAGGAAGAGGGGAGGAGGAGATGAGATGGAGGAGAGAGGAGAGGGAGCCTGAAGGATGAGGGGAGGAGGTGAAGGAGGAGAGGGCAGGAGGAGGAGGAGTAGCAGGAGGATGAGGAGGTGAGGAGGAGGGAGGAGGGGTATACCCTCTCCTCAATACTTTTACCTCGTCCTCCTTAAGACTGAGCTCTAATTCGGCGTTACAGGGTGTCGTAAACGTTTCATTTTTTCGACTTTTTTACGAGACAGAATTTGCACACAGTCTACAACTCTAGTACACGCTAATTACCAATAGGGCTCCACACAATCCTTCAACAATTATCCGCTATACATAACGTACAGGAACTCTTGCGTAAAATACTGCTATCGACCGTGGGAACCAAAAGCCTTCTGGTACCACGCCGCTTCGCGCCGACGCGACTGCATTCAAACATCACGTTGCAACAACATTTATAGTACCTTCCTGCTCTCTCCTTTTCCTAGATCATTTTGTTTCCCCCGTTTAGATTGGCATCATCCCGCGACTGCGCACAAACCCTTATTACCGTCGCCGTCAACGTCTCTCACTCCCTTCTCCTTCTGCCTTCGCCAGTCTTTCCCCTAAGATAGGGGATCATATTTCGGCATTAAACCTCCTTCCCCATTTTCATACGTCACATCCTCCCCCGCGCTGTCTAAGGCTGCAAACGGCTTCGACAAACAAACAAAGACAGACAGAGAACAAGGTGTCGTCCACGTGCGAATCGCATAATCCTTGAAACCTGAGATTAGAGTCGGTCCGCAGGGGCTAGCTTCTCCCAACAACTCAGTCCCTCTCCCTTTTTTCTCTTTCTTTCCCTTTCCTTCTAGGGGCCGGTTCGGTTTCTTCTCGCTCTCGGCGGACTTGCAGCGCCAAGAATAGCAACCGTAATCGAAGAAGTGCGGCCACGGAGAAGAAATGCGTCTGCTAATGCGATCTAACGCCGCATGAACGCAAATCAGAGAGTGCGCGTAATGTAGGGCCTCTTGTTTGTCTTGTTATACTCGTACGTTTCGTAGGTATATACATATTAGTGTATCATGCACTCAAGAATCACAGTTTTTGTTTCTCAAAATGGCTGTGCTCCATTACGAAGAAACAAAAATTAAAGACCTATGAACGAAACATTGCCCTGAGACCTCTCTTTGGTCATAGTTTGTTTGTTTGTGTGTGTGCGTGTTATTGTCACAAAAACAGCTCTATGCATTTTTACTGGAGTACCAAGTTAAAGAAAGACAGCAAGGTAAAGTGAAAGGCCAACACGAAAACAATTATAAGATACTATTAACATAACGTGAAATGAAAATATCAATGCAGTCTTGTAAACTTAGGCTCATAATAAAAGAAATACGTATATTCCGATTAGCACACGTACATTCAAACTTGATGTAACCCAATATAGCAGACGAGACATGGCGTCACTGCCATATACATGCTATAAACCACAAGAAAAAAGAACGACGAGCGAACACAGCCTGGACCCTGTGAACCAATAAACAAATTTCGACGTCTTTGCTGTTATTTATTTGTTCATTTTATTATCAAAAGATCGCATAGACTGTACAGGCAGAATAAACAGTATTTATTTGGAGTTTCAAAAACATTACTACAAATAGGGTCGGCTGCTACTAGACTTTTACGAAAATACAGCTCCTATTTTTCGCGTGCAAACATGTGTAAACAAGTTATATGCAAAAAGTTACGAGGGGCAGAACATTTACAGATGAGCACCATCAAGGTTGGGTGATGTTCCCGATGGCCATAGCACAAAATGTGGCTTTGTCGAAGTAGTCTGCTGCCAAAATAGCGTCCTAGTTGAATAGTTTCATTAGCTCGATACCTTCTACATAAGCCAGCTATAATATCAACAGATAATTGAGGTGATACGTGCAATAGCAATATACAAGTTCACAAGTGCAGCTCCCAAAAAGGGTACCCACTATTTTTCTTCTGTTTTGTTCGAGATTTATATTTCTATCCAGCTTGACGGAAAGGAATTCCTGGAATATTACATCGACCAAAAGAAAGTGGCGCAATTGCAATCTGCACTTCCGGAAACAGATATTGGTGACTCCAGCGAAATCGACGACGCCTATCGGCTAGAACAGAAAGCTGTGGCGGCACGTCAGATCTCAGCGCTGAGCAAATCAGGTCTACCCATCATTTTATTTTTTATCAGCTTATAAGAGTTTAGCGTTCTGAAATCATCGCAAACCCTGTGCAAGAAGCAAAGAAGCAGCTCCGCATAAACTTCTCAGTGGCTGAAAAGAAAAACACTAAAAATCCGTCACGCGTGCCCCCTCCCCTCTTTTTTTTTTTTTTTTTGCGGACGAGTATGACGTTTTGTGCCTTCAGCTGGTTGTTTCCAAGCGCTTTTTAGCGTTCAAGAAGTTCGAGAAAATTTGAGCTTTCCCCGGGAGACGATTTATACACCAACGCGCAGTTTACAAACAAGCTCCGCGTCTGCCCACAGCAGGCGTCTGCACTGCGCGAGCGCAGAAACCAAATTAGCGCGAGATGAGGAGTCCGCGCATGCGATCGTACCATACAGCAGCCCGCATTGATTTATAAATTACAAGGATGAGGTCACTCGGATTTAGCCAACGTTACTAGATTATCTAAGTTACGGAACTTCGCTTTACGTCTACTAGGATGTTAAATCAATCGAACGAGCCAGAAAATGCATATCCACCCAAAACGCTTCACAAACCCGACTTTAATTTCTCTGCAGCCGGTTCATTTCAGCGTCGTCCTCGTCGGAGATCGCTACAGCTTTGCTGAGTTTGATTAATCTTCAACGGTACAGCCCCCTAAACGACCAGTGAAAACTTACCCGTCCACTTAGAGCTCACAAATGTAGTAATGCAAAAAAAAAAAAAAATCAACAAACCAGAACGAAAAAAAAAATATATCGGGAGCTCCAGCGCCTCACCGAAAATGAACCCTAGTTGGGCCTCCGCACCGTTAAGCGTACTTCTCCACTGAGTACCGACGCACGACAGGAAAGCCTACTCGCCATCGCCCCCTTTATATTTTGTTTTGTTTGTTTGTTTCGCTTTTTTGGTTGATAGCTGAATTTCGAGCTCGCATTTGACGAATTTAATTTTGAAGTAGGAAGCGCCGAAAGCCTGCAGGCGAAGTATTCCTAGAGCGCGCTTCGTAGCGTCAGTTGTAGCCACCGAGTTTCGGTTGTCGCGGTTCCAGCGCGAGCTCCTTCCAGCCTTCGATAATGGAGGCCGGGCGTTCAAAAGAGACGCCGTGCCGTTCTCACCCTTTCGGTGATCACAATCGACCTAAGAAACAGGCACCGGGGTAACAACGTGGCTCTATCCCCTATACCACCTCTTCCAAAAATGTTTACTTCTTGCTTTGTTGTTGTTGTTGTTGTCTTTTAATCGCGGGATTGGTACAAGAGTAGCAACTGCGCTAAATTGCTCTGTTTGAACGAGTACTTGCGCAAGGGGAACGGGCTCCAAGGCCCA